>JAMXBD010000560.1:600000-833957 GCA_024138025.1 Combretum micranthum
TAGGTATCTATAAGAAGAAAAGTCAAGATGTTTGCCCATTCTCTAAAAGGTATTTTTTTATAAGGTTTGGATAAAATTAATTGTAGATGTATAAATTTGATTTTAAAGGCTTGAAGCCTAATGTTTTATTTGAATTTATCTCTTTGAGCTAATGTGAAGGCTTAAAGAGATGGGTCAAGTTATAGGATGATCATGGAAGTATTGGCACGAAAGGCTTGGAGTGGGGCTCGTTGGAATTGGCCTGCCCAATTCCAACCTTTCTCTAATTGGCTTACACACATTGCAAATGAAAGCCTCAATAGGCTTGAGCCCATAAGAGAGCTCATATCCATATCAACTATGAGAGGGGCTTCTTCTAGCCGTTGGTCGTCTATGTTATCTGACGGACGACATTGATGACTAGATCTCTATAATATCCTTAGTCCCCATCTCATTTGGATGATTTGGAAATATTAGACCAACGTTGCAGTGCTGTCGGATTTCCATTTTAGTGAATCAATTGCTTGATTTACTCAAGAATGCGTTCGATTGTCATGGTACCTAGTGAGGTTGATGCTTTCAAGCTTTCTCGCCTGTCACACGTATGTTAGAGCCTACTGAGACCGTCTACTTCTCCTCCTTACACGATCTTTTCTTGATCATCTTATTACGTGTTATTTCCTTAGATCATGTGTAGTGATTGTCAGGCATTTTGAATCATATGCCCATATTCTTAGTGACTCCACTGGGGAAAGGTAAATTAACACTTGCGTGATGGCACCTATGGGTGGACAAAAAAACCATCTAAACCGAACCAATCTATAACCGAATAGAACCAAACTAAAAATATGGTTCTTTTTTTTTTTTTAACAATTTGGTTTGAAAATTTTTCAATATAAACCAATCCTTAAATTTATGGTTTGGTTTGGAAGGTAAATCAAACCAATCCATAAAACCGAATCAAACCGTTTTAGAAAAATATGATAATATTTTACTTGTAAGTTATAACTATAGATTTTTCTATGACGATTGATTAAAGGTCATATAAGTTCATGTGATTTCATTTGATATTTATTATTTGATGAATATTGATCAAAATCAACTTGTTCATTTTTAAATTTGTTTTTTAGACTCATGATATGTAGTTTTTTATTGACGATGAAATATTTTTTAATAGTTTTTAACTTTATAAAGTATAAAGTTTTATTTATTTAGTTATAAACTCTTATTATGTATTAATTGTTTAATGTATTTTGTTAGTGGATCATTCTATTCTTTGATAAATTTTGTTAATAGATGATTTTTTTTTATTTTGACTAAATTTATTGGTGGATGATTGACTTGATGGTTCTATTAAAAATTATAATTTACTATGTATTAGTTAGTGAATATATTTTATTCGTGAATAACTGATTTTATGGAGAACTATAGATTAAAAATATAATGAATTCATAAAGTATTTTTTCATGGTTTATAATATAAACTTTGTAAAGTGATATAAATATTTAAATATCTATAATAATGTAAAAAACTTAGAACAAAGAAAATTTTTAGTTGGAATTTTGATTTAATCTGTAATCTAAACCGAACCAAACTGTTACTTAATGGTTTGGTTTGTGATGGAAAAAAACCAAACCGTAAATTATGGTTTTGTTTTGTTTTAGGAAAAACCGAACTAAACCGATCTGTGCCTACCCCTAATGGTACTTCAAAGAAAGAGACCTACTGATTCTTCTAAGGGTACGAATCAAGAACTTGATGCTAACCCTGAGGTTGCTGAGCATTGCATGCCAACACTTGAGGATGTGAACCAACGTGCTGGTACTCAACTTGACAATATCGTGATCTTATGCATATGCAAGAAAATATCGCGCAAGTCAATCAATCGATGCAAGAGTCTACAAGACAATTCCAACAATTCATGACTCTGTTTGCTCAATACCTATCTAGTATAGCGATATTATTATCGTGCAATAAGGCGCGACTTTGTCAACCCCTGCTATTGCTGCGTAGCAACGCGTTCCTCAAGCTCCTCAAGCTCTTCAAGCACCTCAATTTGCTAATCTCTTCCTATTTCTGAACATGATCATACTAGAGTTGTAGAGTAATTCCATCCATTGGAGCCTGTAGTTACATAACCACCTCTACCTTGGGTAGTAAACACAGGAATTCAACTTGGAGGATCCTCAGATTCCTAGCTTGCATGACATTTTCAACTAGGAGGATCCTTATCTTCACAGGCTTTACACTGATTGTCATTGGTGGACCTACTGTTCAGCCTGATGCAACTGTACCCCGTACTACTCTCAGCTACACTAGTTGAAGCTACTACTTTAACTCTTAAAGGCACTTTCATTACGAAGGAAGATTTTGGATGTGTATTTGAAAGAGATACAAGCTAAGTCTGATGTAGAGTTTTGAATTTAAACTCTCATACAATCAACGTATTGCTACTAAGCCAAACCCTTAGGACTATATGAGTCGTGAATTCATGTTGTTTAATGGTAATAATGGAAATGCCAAGGAACATTCGTTGAAGTTTATTAAACCACTAGAGGTTTACGGATTTGATGATAATTTGAAATTAAAAGAATTTTCTAAGTCCCTCACAGAGATAGCGTACACCTGGTATGTCAATCTTCCCTTTGCATTAGTAGATTCATGAGCAACTATGTGCAAGATGTTCCTAGAGAAGTTCTTCTCTACATAAGAACGAGTGACCTTGATTGATATGGGATGGATTCGCCAAAAGCCCAAGAAAACTTGATGGATTATATTGAGTGCTTTAGGGAACGTTTCGTTGCATTCAAATGTATGTGATGAAGAGAGTTGGTGAAAATTTGCATCCAAGGTATGTTTCACTGAGTATGTTGTACATTTGGAAAAAAATCTTTCGTTAGCCTCACTCCACTTTGGTTGAGAATATGTGAAGAATCAATAATTCTATCGTGCAACAAAGATGATGAAATTTGAAGTTTAACAAAAGAGGACTATCCATGAATGCAACTCAAAGTAAGGATTCTAAAGATGGGAAGAAACCCAGAGTTGAAAAGTCTGGGCGTGAGAGGACAAAGGAAACACTAACATATCCTTACTCAATGGGAAATGTGTATTCTATGCTAGATCAGTGGTTGAGAGATGAATATCTCAAGCTCCTAAAGGTAAAGCATTTACTAACTCAGGAGGAGAAGAATAATCCTAAATTTTGTAAGTTTCACAAAACTATGGGGCATTTCAATGAAAGAGTGCAAAATGGAGAGCTTGTTTTCATGAATAATGATGTTAGGAATAATCCACTTCCAGCTCATAACAATGAGTGTGGTGCAGTCAATGTTGTTATTCATGATCCTACTACGGTAGAGGCCAATGATGTGCCATCTGCTGAGGCAAGTAAGACAAAAGGAAAGTAACATGTAGTCAAAGAAAATGATTGTGCTCTCATTGTTGCAGCACTTTTGAAAACCTCTAATTTTAGAAATTTCTTTGATTTGCTTGGTTTTGATGAGAAGTGAGGCTTACGGTAGCAACTGCACTTGCACAACTTTATAAGGGATAATATGTAGAGTGTAATATAGCATAGCCCATCAAAAGGATGGTTTGAGCGCATGAAAATGCAATCTTGTTCATTGATGTGGATATGTGTGTAGACAATTCAAATCGCAATCGACTACTGTATGTGGTGGAGACACTTAATGGCTATCTAGTCGAGAGGATATTTATCGACGCTGGTTCTTCTCTCAAAATCATGCCCAAGACTACATTTGAGGCTGCTGGTCTTGATCATCATCATTTAGTGAAGCAACCCATTTCAGTTAATGGCTTTAGTCATACTACAACAAAAACAAGAGGAAGAGTTAATGTTGATCTTAAGATTGAGCCTATTCATGATATCGTTACTTTTCATCTGATTGACGCGTCTGTATCCTATCATCTTTTGATAGATGGAAAGTGGTTGCACGATCACAATTTAGTACCATCGATGATGCATTAATGCATCAAAGGATATTGAGCATGACGAGTTGTATTTCATTAAATCTACCTTCTTTAATGAATATGTTGATGAAGGCGAGACGGTTATTGCTAGAGCTTTAGGTGTGCCATTACTCACATGGTAAGAAGTTCAAGAGGGTCGACAAAAAAAAGAGAGAGATGCATGGTTGTCGTGGCGGTAAGAAGAAGAACAAGTAGGTTGATGCTGTTGAAAGTTATGTTAGAAAGGACGAGCATAGGCTATATCTTTTATGATAGTTTTCAGGGTCTGAGGAGGTTTGTTCTTCTTTAGACCCTATACCAATTCAAGAAATTCAACCTGCCCCTTAGCAAATGTAAGATCAAATAAAGCCATAAAATGAGGAAATTGAGGAATTAGATCTAGTGTGACCAGGAGAATTGCCGTGGCCAATTTTTGTTGGCAAAGGTTTGCTGCAGGATCTTAAGAGTCCTCTCATTGATTTGTTAAGAGAATATAGAGATGTGTTCGCTTGGGCATATGATGAAATGCTAGGATTAGACCCTAGTCTTGTAATGCATAGACTAAATATTGCCCCAAGTTCGACCTTTGTTAAGCAAGGAAAACAAGTTTTCCATCCTGAGGTTGAAGTTCAGATCAAGCAAGAAATTGAAAAGTTGCTTCATGTAAGCATTATAAAACCAATCGAGCACCGTACTTGCTTGCGAATGTCATACCTGTCAGGAAGAAGAATGGTCTAATAAGCGTATGTGTGGATTTTTGAGATTTAAACAAGGCTTGTCCTAAAGATGATTTTCTTTTATCGAATATATAAGCTTTAGTAGGTATCACTTTTGGACATGAATTATTTTCATTCGTGGATGGTTTTAGCAGATATAATCAAATTAAGATGGCAATTAGGGATGATGAGCGTACTGCCTTTCTAACACCTTTTGGGAATTTTTATTATATCATCATGCCCTTTGGGCTCAGAATGCTGGTGCTACTTATCAAAGAGCAATGGCAGCCATTTTTTATGATATGATGCATGATTTCATGGAGTGCTATGTAGATGACATAGTTGTGAAATCAAAGCATGCTTCTGACCATTTGCTTCATCTTCGAAAGGTTTTTGAATAAGGTCAATTGTATAAGATTTCCATGAATTCTCTGAAATGTGTTTTTGAGGTCACTTCACGAAAATTACTTGGATTCGTGGTCCATAGGAAGGGAATTGATGTTGATCCCGCAAGATACAAGCTATATTATCTATGCCTTCCCCCACTACTTTAAAAGAGTTGAAAATTTTCATGGGAAAATTTTCTTATATTAGACGATTCATGCCTGCACTTGTGTTAGCCTTAAATAAATAATCAAGAAGGGGGTTGAATTGATTATTAATAAAAAATTTTCCTTTAAAAATTTTCCTCGAGTTTTAAATACGAGAATAGTATATCAATTAAACGACTTAATAATAAAAATTGCTGAATATAAAAGATTAGGGAAAAAGAAGATCAGGCAACTATTTATAGTGTTTCTGCCTTGTGCGTCAGTCCACTCTTCCAGCTCCGAGCCAAGAACCTCATTATCCTACAGGTTTTGTTCCACTATGTCCAACAAAAACAAATTACAAGCTTGTGCAATTCTTTTTGCTCGATTCTCATAGCTATCCTCTAGCTACAACTGATCTACAAGTTTAAATTTGTAATTAAGCTATCAACTAAGAATGCAACAACATGTTCCTTCCTTTACCATAAAATGAAATTCGTAAAAGATGCAATAAGAAAATAGTTTGCAAAATTATGTTCGTATGAGAAATAGTAAAGAAGATGTTTTCTCAAAACTGATCTCGGTAAAAAGAGAGTAAGAGAGCCTTTTTTCTTTTTGTTTTGTGCAGTGTGAATAGTAAAAGTTATTATTTTCTCTCCGATTTTTTGCACATTTATCCTTCTTCTTCGTCTAACGTTCAAAACTGCTTGGAAGATAAGATCATATCCCACTTTTCTCGGCTAAAGATTCGTAGTTCCTTATCCTTATTTTGAATTTGAAATTCTGCCAATAGCTTTAATGAATATTACACATTCTTCTAGTCTTTTGTAATTCTATCTGATTCGAATTTGAATGACTTGAGGCGCTGAAATGAAGATAAGTCTGCTTGATTCTCGTGATTCATCCAAATTCGATTTTATCCACTTTGAAATTCTCCCATAATGTTGTTCTACTTGGAGATAGACTTTAGAAATTACCTGTTATTGATATCTCGGTCTTCATCGTTATCTTCCTCTAACATCTTATTTTGAAGATAACGTTTATCTTCTTTTGATTTCCTTAGCAAGATCCATGAAATTAGATAAGAGATAATCTTGCTTTTGTCATAAATTAATATCAACAAATCCTTTGTCTTGACCTGAATCTTGTGCAAACCGTATCTGATCTTGTCCTTGAAGAATTGTTTCTGCTTATAAGAGAGAAAGTAAAAATCCTTTAAATCCCCTTGGATATAATCAGACTTTAATGGAACAAATAAGTATATTACCCAAATATACTTATCATCTAGGAGCTAGGTCTTCAATATACTTGATTTTTCCCATATGAAATATTGTAGATCTTGTTTGGGAAGATGAACAATAATTATCATTAACCCAGAATTGCTGTTCAAGGTTCTTGAAAAGGTTCTCTAAAAACTTCTGTATTTCTGGAAAAAATCTTTATCTTTTAAGCAATCTTCTGGAAAACATCCTGTATTTTTCTTGTCTTTCAAAAAAGCCCTTTTTTTTTTTTAACAAACTTATGTGTGCCTTATATGTGCTTTATTAGAGTCAAAACATATGAAATTCAAAGCATTCAACTCAAATATTTGCTCATAAAATTTCATCAATGTTCTGTGAAAGTTCTGTCTAAAAACTCATACTTAAGAATAATTCTTCTACACACTAAAAAAGTAATTAATTCATTGAGTATTTTGCTATCATCAAAACTTTAGATAATAGAGAACCAACAACTTGTAGAAATCTCTTATCCTTTACATCAACTTATGAAGAAAGGAGTTGCATTTGAATGGGAACAAGTGCACGATGATGCAAGTCAAAGAACTAAGGGAATTCTACTTCTTCCCATACCATGGCCATGCCTGTGAAGGAAGTATTGATGATATTATATCTTACTTCTACTAGCAGATCCATTGGAGCCTTACTTGCATAAGAAATAGATGCCAAGAAAGGCTGGTCGACTATTTGAGTCGTTCGCTTCAAGAAAGTGAATTCAAATACCTAGCTTGAGAAAAGCATTGTCCCGTACTGGTATTTGCCACTCCAAAGTTGTATCACTATTTCTTGGCAAACAGGATCAATCTAATCGCTTGATCAGATCCCATCAAGTATTTATTATCACGACTACCATTGTCTGGGCGTATTGCAAAGTGGTTGCTGCTTCTTGGAGAGTTCAATATTACAATAAACTCATAAAGCCATTAAGTCACAAACCTTAGCTAACTTCTTGGCTCATTTTCTAAATGAAGGTGAAGATGCGATCACGGATGCCATACGAGCTGAATTTCATGAAAACTCACTCATGATCGAAATAGAAGGAGAGTGGTCACTTCAGCTTGATGGCTTATTAGGAAGTCAAGGTTAGGGGGCAGGAGTTGTATTAACATCACCATTGGCCAAGAAATACCCTTGGCATTTAAACTCGACTTTTATTACATTAATAATGAAGCTAAGTATGAAGCATTGTTATTTTGGATTATCTTTGCTTTGGAAGCTAGAACAACCATTTGTGTATTCGTGGTGACTCGAATCTGATCATTAAGCATACTAATGGCGAGTATGCTCTCAAAGAGCCAGCACTTGTGCTTTATAGGGATGCAGTGTAAGCTCTAATTGGAAAGTTTGAATTGGTAAGATATGAACATACTAAATGGTCTACGAACTGCTATGCAGATGCATTGGCAATGCTAGCATCCAAGGTTGCAATGCATTCCTTAGGTGAAAATTTAGACATTAAAGCTATTAAGAAAACCATTCCTTGCACAACCTTGCATTGTTGGAGGAAGATGAGGAAACAAGGGATGACTAGCG
This sequence comes from Combretum micranthum, assembly GCA_024138025.1. Lineage (NCBI taxonomy): Eukaryota > Viridiplantae > Streptophyta > Magnoliopsida > Myrtales > Combretaceae > Combretum > Combretum micranthum. The sequence goes on from JAMXBD010000560.1 coordinate 608,008, forward strand.
TATTGGTATCAAGACACAACTAGCATAGCCTAATGTGGCTTCCATTGCGACTTTGAAGAATTTTGTTCACATCAATGGTGCCTTATACTCAAAGGACTGGAGGGTGTTCTATCGCGATGCATTTATGCAAAATACGCTGGACTAAAATTGTGCAAGTATCATAAGATCTAATGTGGGGAAGAAGAACCTCCTTTGTACCATCACATTCAACGTATAGGGTATTATTGGCCCTCGATGGATAAGGATGCATCTCAGGTGCAAATACATTGTCTGTAAAGCCCTAGTTTTATGTTATTTCTAACTCGAAATCAGAAGTCAATCGAAAGCCCTACGATTAATAAAACCCTTGTAGAACCTAGTAGTTTAAGTTCAGCAATCCCGTGCTCCTAACTTGTGTAGAGTAGATGTAAGTTAAGTGTGTAGAATAGTTTATAATTATGTAAGGATATTTAAAAATATCAGATTGGTTAAATTTGATCATCTCGAACCTGAACGGATATTGTTTTGAAAAACGTGTCCTGGGGTCTGGAATATTAAAAATATTCAATTGATACCGTTAGACTCTTAAAAATATAAGATTTTCAAAAATATCAGTTTTATAATTTTTCGAAAATTAAAAGTATAAGATATCGCACTTTTACACGTATTTTCCTTACTAGCGGTGTATTATGTCTTGTAACTATTCATTGTACAACTATACACTATTCTACACTATTCATACTATCTCTACTTTTTTTTACTATTCACTCTTACACACTACCATACCTATACCACTACTTTTTTCATTTCCAATACACTTTTATCACATCTATCTTACACATTAATACTTTTAATACACAAAATTACAAAAAATAAAATCTCTCCCTCTCTCCTTCCCTCTTGGTCGGCGCCCCCTACCCCCTCTCTTTCTCCATTTTATCTCAATTTTTAATTTAATTAAATCACTCAAAATCCACTCCTCATTTTTCTATAAATACCCCTCCTTTTTCACTTCATTCACATATTCACTACCTACAATTTTACTATAAAAAACTCTATCAAATTCTCCTCCAAAATACTTTCCCATTATTATTCCAAAACACTCCCAAACTCTCTTCTTCTTCATACACAAAGCCCATCGATATATACTACTCTCATCTTATCTTTAGGTAAAATTCTTTTCATATTTTTACTACCATGTCATGTAACGTAACATGACCATAAAGTGTGTTTCCTAAACTATATGTTATGAAAGCAACTCTATGTTCATATTTTGTTCTTGTTCATGTTCATGAATCTATATTTCTTTTATGTTGTTATTTTCTTCATATTATTGTTGTTATTATTTTTCCATATTTATATCCAACTAAATATATCTATGTAGCTATATATATCTTTTAGAGCATATAAGCTCACTTGTTATTGCAATTTATTTACTTTCATGTTTTAAGACTAGTCTTTCTAGTCTTAGACTTATCATCATCAAGTCAAAACAACTTTTTCTTTCTTTTCTTTTCTTTTATATCGGGATGGAATTTATTATTTGTCCTAGGGAGCCTTAATGAAGCTAAGACTCCAATCCTTGAACTTATATTATGTTGCTTATTATTTTGTTTAATTTCTATTTTTTTCTTGTAAATATCATCATACTCATGCTCATATTCATGATTGTTGTCTAAAACACAAAATAGAAACCAAACTTTTCCAAAACAAATTCATGTCATAAGGATTTCCAAATGAAGCTTAGGATTTTGTTTCAACAAACTTTACTTTCCTAAAAAATCAAAAAGAACTTACCATGATTTAGCAAAACTATTATATTTTGGAAAAAAAAAAAGTCTTTTAAAAAACGATAAGAAGGCTTGTTTTTGCTAAATTTATTTTTAATGTTGATAATTCTTTGTTATACAAATTTTTTTTTAAAAAACTAAATTTAAAAGAAACTCCCTAACAAAGAAATAAACAAGCTTTGAGTCAAGTTAGAAGATCAAAATAATTATCAAAACAATACTTGAAAATTATAGTGCAAACAACACTAGCGAGAGATTTTTCTAAAGAAAAGTTCAAAAGTTTATTTCCATGAAAACCACCCAAGAAACTACTAAATAGAACATAAAGATACACATTTTAAATAAACTAAAAAGTTATGGTTTTATCTCAAGGATTTACAAAAGGAAAATTTTTATTTTCACACTTTCAAAAGATACTGTTTTTTATAAAGTCATAATTTGGACAACAAAACTCGAATCATGCATGAGATATGAGTTTGTATATGTGTAAAAAGGGTTTTTCAATATATATTGATAACTAAGTAATTATCAAAGGATTTTGGAATGAGTTGAGGTTTGAAATGATTGTTTTTTTACTAGGATTTTTGTGGTGAATCTGGTCACCTATGTTTGTCGACCTAAAAGACCTTGTTTGTTACAAATAACATTAGAAATGAATAGATCTTTTCGAATAGATACAAAATATTATATGTACAATTCTGAGTTAAAATGAGCTAGTTATCACCATTTTAAGTTGGAATTGTCTTCCATACGAATTTTGACGAATTAATGATATAGTTTTTTCAAATTTCAATAGAACTACTAAGAAATACTCATTGTGAGTATTTTCTTGTTTAGTGATTGTGGGGAAGATCTCCCGTATCCAGAAGACTATTTTGATTGAAGACTAGTAAAACCATGGCCAAGTGAGTTTTATTTCCGTAACTTATATTACTTGATTATGCTTGTAGTCCAGAAGCACTAGATTTAAGGAAAAGATTGAATGTATGCATGTAATATTGTTTGAATGAATGATAAGAATATCAAGACAAGAATTGATTATAATCAATGCTTGATTTAGTTTAGAACTTGATTTGTTTGAAATTCTATGGTCACCTTAAATTGCTAATAATTATGCTATGAGCCTTTAATTAAACTAAAATCATACATACCACTTGTGAGTCACATTGCATGGGATCACTATACTTGTGGAGGAAAGGGATAGTGGTACGATTGTTCGATCTTAATTAAAAGCTTCAGGATGTTTTGTTAGAAATATATAAATTGCTGCCCTTAACCTTGAATGGAGTCAATAAATCCATTCAATATATGATTACCGGAAATCATGTGTCTTGTATGCTCAAGTGGTTGTAGCATTTCACTTGGTTGATTAAATAACTTGTTTGATTATTGCTATTCAAGTACACTTATCTTTTGAAATAATTCTCACTAAGCTAGTAGCTTATACCCTTATAGCTATTTGCTGCGATATCCTTACCTTTGGCTGAAGCCACGTGGGCCATGTACCCAGGTACCCCTCTTTTTGGTTAAGAAGGTTTTGGATGAAGTCCAACACTAGTGTAGATGTAGACTTCTAAGGAAAACTTCTTGTATACGATATAGCTTTGTTATTGTACTTTTGCGGGGAATGCCCCCAAGATTCTTATAAGACCGCATGTCTATGAATTAATATTATGATTTCCATTTTTAATTTTTTTTGTATCTCTTAAGCTTTATTCTTTTGGAATCTAAAAAGAAGAATTTTTTAGGGTGAAATCAGAGATTTTTTCTTCCACTATAGAGAATTAGTTGATTTTTGCATTTCAAAGAATTCCTATGATACACGAGAACAATTAGTTAAAGGATTTAATGATTCCTAAAAGTAGATTCATACCTTTTTTTATTTAATATTAATAAAAATCTCTATGGTCATTTGATGGGGGTAATGTGGTAATGGAAATAAAGATAATACCGAATAGAGGATAGCAAAGGCCTTTAGTGGTCCACTAAAATTGTAAGAGCACGCCTTACATTTAATAGATAAGCTTTTGGGAATGACTAAGGTTGTCATACTTAAGCTTTAATATTAAATGTGGCATACTGTTACATTTAGGGTGCCCTTTGGGGCGTGACAATTTAAGTTGGTATTAGAGCATGGTTAAGAATTTAGAAATCATGAGCTATAGAAATGAAATTAAGAAAGAACAATTAGAATGGAAAATTTAGGAAGACTTAGATAGGATGGAATGGGTAGAATAAATTTCTGACTTGTTTCTTTCATGATTAGATAACCTTAGCTGAGGTCCGTTTGGAAGCCAGCTGATTCCATAAAGGTATTTTTGAGAACCTCGAAAATTATCTGTTAAGACTGAGAGTTCTGTGTGAAGAATTTGCCCTGGCAAGAAAGCCTATGACAATTAAAGAGATGTTCTTGATATGGAAAAAAGGATTGCAGAACACCGAGTGGGGAAAATAGTTGAGACTAGCGACAATTGTCCCTTAGGAAAGAGGTGGTCTGAACTAGAGATGATTTATGATGTAGAAAGAATTACCGCAATAGCTGAGGACCGTCCAATGTTGCAAGAGGCAACATTCGGTCTCAAGAATGAAGGAAACCCAACTTTTCTGGACTTTCGGACCTGGAATCCGATTGGACCGCTATTCGTGTATGCACATGATGAACTGTCAGATCATACAGAGTGGATCAAGGCAGAAGCCAAGGATGCTTTCTACTAGCAAGGAGTTTATCTGGAAGTTCTTCAGCCACAAGCTAACACATCCACTCAACCGCCAACTTTAACTGGTATTTAGCTGGAGGCAAATGAAGTGTTACACCTAAGAAGGAATATGAATGAGGTAGATGAGGAAGTGATGGGAAAAGCGAACGATGAGGCTGAGGAGGATGATGAAGAATCTGAAAAAGATTCAGAAGAAGACCCAAAAGAAGAGTCGAAGCAAGAGACTAGAGACCATGCCACTCCTGGAGAAAATGAACTTTGGAATGATGAAGCTGATGACCCCGTTGGAATTTCCTGCTACCTGGAGGAGCGACGAGCCTGCAGAGAATGGGAAGCAAACCCAACTATGGATATTGACAGTACGCTACCAACTGCAAACGAGAATGCTAATGAAGAAGCTATAGGGAATGTCACTAGGAAAACTATTCATGAACAAAGTAATGTGACTCTTGGTGACATAGTACAAGAAATGACTGAAGCTGAAATAGCTGATATACATGAGAGATCGAGAGAAGCAGTAAGGACAAGAAGGAAGTACTTTCAGCAGTTTATGGGATAGAGAAATCATGGAGCGTCCAGTAGGAACCTTGGAGATGCACCCACACTGTAAGAATGAGGAAAGGAAGTAGGAAGAAAGGTTGAGAAGGACCTGAGCATACCCCATATGTCTAAAAGGAAGTTTTGTAACCATAGACCTAGGACGTTAGGTCAGGTAGCTTTTATGCTTTGCGGGAAAGGTGTTTCTGTTTTTGTGTTGTTATCAACGTTGTTGTGTCAACATCATCTTTGTTATGTTTGTTGTTTTGTTATTTCAATTTCTGATGTAAGGGTCTTGTGCCCATTATCTGAATTCCTATCCAATGATGTTATGTTTTTATCATTTTGTGATTTTGAATTTATTTCTTAATTATGTTGTCTATACAATTTCTGCAATTTTCGAAATTTCCGTTAAAAATTTGTAAAGATATTAAAGAACTACCCGACTTAACAAAATCTAAAACAGTCGAGGTAAACGTAGAAGAAGACAAGAAGAGAGTGCCTCAAACCAACCTAATCTAGAAGCTGAGCAACCTGCTACACCAGCTCTAAACCCTGCTGCTGCTAATCCTCCCACGGATTACAAGCTACCTTAGGGCATTTAGCTCAAGTGCTTGAAGCACTTAAGCAAAACATTCCAGCACCAGCGCCAGCACCAGCACCAGCACCACCACCAGCACCTGCGTTAGCACCAACTCTACCCCAGCAGCAAGCTTCAGTAGAGATGTCGGTACATGGAAGTGCATACTCCTACACCACACCTTTACGTTCACTTCCACCACCAAGACCATACAAGAGCTCCTTACCAGAGTTCATCAAAAGCAACCGGTACTTCGAATGAGCTTTTGGCAAGCCTGATGAGGTCGAGGACTGGCTTGCTCAAATTGAACGGTCTTTGGATGCTTACGAAGTTCCCTATCACCTATGAGTCAACTATGGAACGTACATGCTTTGATTGAATGCCCGAGTATGGAAGGAATCTAAAAGGAGAGAGTTGCTGCCACCAGTGACCTGGGAGATGTTTAGATACGAGTTTTTGGAGAACTACTTCTTGGGAGTCTCCGAGTGCAATACAGTACAGAATTTTTACAAATTGCTCAAAAAGAGAGGACTGTCAAGCAGTATGAGACTGAGTTTAGTCGGTTGCTACAATATGCACCAGACTTATACAAATATAGTGAGGAGTTAAAGAGGCAGGTTTTTTTAAGTGGTTTGGACGAAGACTTGAGGATGCAATTAGAGGAGTTTGATATAAAGACTTTCCGAGAGTTAGTGGAAAGAGCCCAGATAGTTGAAGGGGCTAAGAAGAGGAAAGCGAGAAATGTAGAAAAAACAACATTAGTTTTTAGGAGGAAGTTTCAGGGAGGAGCAAGTTCATCATACCCACAAAAGAACTTTAAATCCTTTAATAGCTACAGAAACAATACCAATAGTGGGAAGTTCACATCTAAGTCTACTAGTTGTTGGAAGTGCAATAGGGCGCACTACCTCATAAGGTGTCCCTAATTGATCGGAAAATCTTTCTTTTGCGGCGATGTAAACCACAAGATGCCAAAGTGTCCCAAAAAGACAACCAGCGTTTGCTATATCTGTAAGCAAGTGGGTCACTTTGCCAATGAGTGTCCACAAATGAAAAATACACTTAGTTTGATATGTTGATAAAAACATTAAGTTTAACATGGAAGAAAAGTAATCTCCATAGAAGCTAGTAACCATGGTACTAAAGTTTGGATTCAAAGTATACATGTTTGAGCAAATTTTCTAATATTAGCATATGAAAACATGAGGTTACTTATCCATTGTTCAAAAAAAAAAAAAAAAAAAAAAAGAAGAAGAAGCAACCATCTACCTACTGGGTACATGTTGAACACTTGTGACAAAACACACTATACATACCACTCCACCAATTTCAGCAGCAAGCAACCAAAGACCTAACATCCTATTGTGAACTGACAAGAGAAGTGACATGAAGTACTAGAAGAAAAATGGCTTAAACCTTGTTCTTCAGGAGGAGTTTGATACTTAATTAGGCTTTTCCATGAAGATGTTTTGGAGGCATAGAGGTTGGATTTGTTTCTGCTTTCATTCCTTGGCTATATCTAGTAGATGGAGTTCCTTATGTGTCTTGTCATCTCTGACTTCCAATTTCTCAAGTATGGACAACTACAATCCGAAATATACCACGATTAGTTGGATGTGACCACCAGTAAAACCTCCTATAGTATTAACGATACATCACTATTAGGCATAGAAAATGCACCAAAAAGGAACATATTGAAAGAAGATAGAAGAAATAAACAAAACTTTTAGCTAAGTACTCAACCATGAAAGAAGTGTTCAATAGCGGTACTTAAGGGTCTAAATACACATGCGACTCAGGTGATATTAGTAACAACAAGAAATACAAGAGGCAAATGACGTGCAAACATGAAAATAGCTACCATGTGCAGCACAGAGCAGAAAATAATGGTGAAATGTGAGAAAAAATGCAAGTTATTTAGAAGGAAAGAAAGTAAAATGTAACCTGATTTTATCAAGGCCACTGAAAGCTTAATTGAAACACACCGCAAGATGTTCCTTTCTTGAATAAATTGGAGAAAGGTGCGGGTTCTTTTAAGGCAAACAATAACAGAGTTCAAACACAAAAAAATAGTAAGAACGCATAATACAATACAAAAAAAAAAAGGAAAGAGAAGAAGGTAGACAAAAAATCTGCATCGTTAAAGAGTTGAAGGAAACTAAACTAACCACTTGTTTAAGCTGTGAATTCCAAAGGAGGAGTAGAAAATGAAAAGCAAGAATTTTATGGTGGGTTGAAGAAATGATAGCATTGCATAGAAAGATTAGTGATAAATGCTCTAGAATGAAGAAGAGTGGCGTCAAGTGATGAATAAAACTTAGTATTCTATAAAGAATATGCATCGCAAGAGTTCTGAGAAGAAGAAGAAGGAAAAAAAAGAAACATGTCCTATGTACCGCTGCAAGGAACTTGGCTTAAGACATGCAAAAACAATCTTGCATGTGTGCTTGAATAAGACAAGAATTCTGGATGAAGAGAAAGAAAGATAGAGCAGGCTATGGATGAAAAAAAAAAAAAAAAGAAAGAGAGCAAAATGGAAAGAGAGCAAAATGGGAATACGATGAAGAAGGGAGAGAACGAAAAAGTTGCTTTTTGATACCACAAACCAGAGCAGAACAGGAATACGATGAAGAATGGACAGGATGGAAAAGCTGTCTTCTGTAGCATGATTCAACCAAATTTGGACAAGCACCTAAATAACAGTATGAAACAGTACCATACTATGTCAAATTTGCTTGTTGGCATGCAAAAATCTATAATGTGAGGGTTTTAAAAAAATGTTGCTTGAGCTAGACGGGCTGGGCTTATATTAGAGTCAAATAAATTACATGGGTTTTCATATTTGAAGTTACCTTTAATAGTGGATGCTAAAGGTAGTATGTTAAAATGGGAAATCTATAATGTGAGGGTTTTAAAAAAATGTCGCTTGAGCTGGAAGGGCTGGGCTTACATTAGAGTCAAATAAATTACATGGGTTTTCATATTTGAAGTTACCTTTAATAGTGGATGCTAAAGGTAGTATGTTAAAACGAGAAATCTATAATGTGAGGGTTTTAAAAAAATGTTGCTTGAGCTAGACGGGCTAGGCTTACATTAGAGTCAAATAAATTACATGGGTTTTCATATTTGAAGTTACCTTTAATAGTGGATGCTAAAGGTAGTATGTTAAAATTATATAGGCTTTGAATATGAATTTGTTGGCGCATGTAGCATCAATACTTTCTATCATGGGCATGTGACAAGATCAGAGAAAGGCATGGTATGTTCGCTAAAATTAGGAATGTTTGGTTCGTTTTTGACTAAAATTCTCAACGTTAAATATGGTTAAATTAAAAAAAAAAGGTGTTTGCTAAGACAGATCATCTATGTGAAGTAGATACGAAAGATGAGTTAACTTGATTGAGAAGAAAGTTTGTCGATACATATTATGATCTCAGAAGTGATATAATCTTAGCCTGAGATGATGCATGAGGTCAAACAATATTGCAAGTATGCATATCGAGACAATCCAATTATGCTATGGGATCACATTGGACTTTTGCATCATGAATTATTAAGAAGATAACATGCCAAGCAACAATGCAGCTAATTTTATAGCGCACATGCGCTAGACAAAACATTAGCCATTTGAAAGGGCTTAATTAATGCTAAAATCCCTCTTATATAGCCCGAAGGACTTTGATTAGGGGCAAAATGTAGATGTATAAATTTGATTGTAAAGGCTTTGAGCCTAATATTTTATTTGGATTTATCTCTTTGGGCTAATGTGACAGGCTTAAAGAGATGGGCCAAGTTATTTGGGATGATCATGGGAGTATAAGCATGGAAGGTTTGGAGTGGGGTCCGTTGGAATTGGTCTGCCTAATTTCAATCTCTCTCTAATTGGCTCACATACATTACAATTAAAGGCCTTGATGGGCCCGGGTCCATAAGAGAGCCCACATCCATATCCACTATGAAAGAAACTCATTTTAGCCGTTGGTCATCTGTATCATCTAACAGATGACATTAACGGCTAGATCTCTATAAATACCATTGTTGTCAGAATCGACTAAGGGTTTGGCCAAGACATGCTAGGGGATAAGGGGTCAAGGGGTCGAACCGGGGTCACAAAAAAGAAAAAATATAAGGGATAATTTAATTATGAAATGCCAATATATATGACATCACTCAAATAAATCTATATTTAGATCAAATTCTTCAATTAATTATTAAATAAACATGATATAATGATTATATTTTTATAAATTTATAAAAAAGTATGAATAAATATTTGAATTTCTATTTTTTTTTATTTTTCAGCCTGTGTCAACCGGGTCAATCCGGTCTTACCAGTTCAACGCAAAAACTGGTCTTTGGCGAAACCTAGCTCGGCATTAGTGCCAATTCCAATCGAACCGGGTTGAATCGGCTGGTTCGGGCCGGTTTTGACAACAATGATAAATACCCTTAGTTTCTACCTCATTTGGATGATTTAGAAATCTTGACAAATATCATAGTGCTGTCGGATTTCTATTTTAGTGAATCAATTGCTTGATTTACTCAAGAATACCCATGATTATCGCAGTACATAGTGAGGTTGATGCTTTCAAGCTCTCTCGCCTATCACGTATGTGTTAGAGCCTACTGAGCTGTCTACTACTCCTCCTTACATGATCTTCTCTTCATCGTCTAGTATATTGTTTTCCTAGGTCACATGTAGTGCAATTATCATGCGACACGCACGTGATCGTTGCATTTGGAATCATACATCCACATTAATTATGAAAACACTTTTATAAAAATTTGCTTTTGAAGGAGAAGGTATAGGTAGAAAATGCAAATTTTGGGAAGGAAATTTGCATCTCAAACCCGCGATTTGGGAATGCTATAAATTCTTGTAATCTCATAGTTTGATTCACATTATCCAATTTGTAACTTTTGAGGCATTTCTCCCTTATTGATTTTGCATGTCTTTTTTTTTTTTTTTTTTTGTTTGCCACTACACATGATTTTGCATCGATATTTGTATAATTACTTTTACTTAACACTATTCAAAAATTACATTCTCAAAAAGTGGCAAACACACCCTTAAACTCTATAGTAGAACTAGCAAATTAAGAGTAAGATGGCAAGATTGTTGGGAATTTAAGGATCAAAGTGCAGCGGAAATATATTTTATTTTTCATAAAAATACGAACCATAAACCCACAATTTTGGATCCATGCTAATCTATCAATTTGTAAGGATAGAATTACCTTTTTGATGCTTTAAAATTCTAAAAATGCGGATCTGAGATGTTGCAAATGCGAACTATGTCCACACGAATGAATTTCCAATCGAATCTATGTGTGTGATAGCACATAGGAACAATTCCTAATATTGAGAATCTCTCTCAATAGGGTTTCTCACGTTTGAGTTACAGAGTTTTTCTGTAATTTCAATGTGACAGCAAGCATCTCTTAAACACTAGAGGTGATCATCACCTCCTATTTATAAGAAAAAGTGACTGTTGGTTACCTACTCTAATCTTATTAGGTTTCTCCGCAACACTTATCCAATAAAATAACAATTTTATTAATAATTATTTATTATTCTTAATCTAATTAAGAATAATTATATAATTCCCGATATGCTTATCTAAAATAATCCATGATCCAATCAATTCATTCTTTGTGTGTGACCATGTAGGTTTACTTAATGTTGGCAGTAGCCCTAAAATACCTTGTAGACCTACAAGACATAATTGGTCTCTAGTAAGACATTATGCCTATCCAAATTAAGTAAAGATCGTTGATCCGACTTGACCTATTAACAATCAGTTATTTAATCATTTTGTTACACAATATCTTATAATTAAACATAAGGTGTGGATCAAAACACTCTTATATTGTTTAATCACATATTTCTTGATTCTAGAGTATGACTGACTTAAATAAATGATATTGATAACTTCTATTAATTCATTTGAGCATGGCCATGTATTTTTCAGTCCTACTCATCAAGAGGCCCAAAAGATATCTCCCCCACATTAATAAGAGGAACAAATCACATCTTAATCACTCAACTTCCTCTACATGATTTATATTATACCCAATCTCAACCTTTATAATTATCTGGTTAAAAATAACGTTTAATTGAGTCAAAACATAATATTTCTCATGTTGGAATCCATGGTGATTTCAGGTCTAAGGACTAAAATAACACTGTAAATGAGAAATACTTATGACATTGATCCATATAACATTCTCATATTTGGTCATTCTAATACAATGTACTCTTACATGTATTCATGTGTTGAATTGATATCTCATATCCGTGATCAATAAAACATGATCATCATCCATCCAACGTACTAGTCTTAATTCATTATTATTCCATATAATGAACGACTAGGGATAATTCAAAATAAAATTATTTCTCACCTTATGATTTTACTATTAAAGTCACATACTTTAATGACATAAGGAATAGTTAATTTATTCAAGGAATAATACTTTATCAAAGCAAAAAGGCCAATAACAACTTTGATAGAAAAAATATTCATATTATAAAAATAACAAATATTCAAATGATATAGAATCCATATATTCTAGGGCACATCACTAGCAGAGATTAGTGTCTAAGAATTTTATTTTTATCCATTCATAATATAAAGGTCATGGCCTTTTTCTTCTTTTTTCTTTATTTGCCTGTATTCTCATAAGGGGAACACTTATAGTAACACAACACTATGAATAAAATATTTGCAAGGAAATAAACATTTATTTTACCATTATGAATGGACTCATCAGCAGCCAATTCCTCGTTGCACCCTTGCTTCCATAAGCCTAAGCCTCACCCTTCTTAGGACATTATTTTTAGTTGCTCTGGCCTATTTACTTGTAATGTGTTTCGTTTGCTACAATGAAATTATTATTTTGGATTTACTATTATGGAATAGCTATTCCTTATTTGGTAAAAGAAAAAATGTTATACTATATGTAATATAGAAAAAAGTATTCTAATTTTTCCTTTGAAAATGCATTCAATGATAAAGCAAAATAATACCAAAAAATTTACTCTTTTTTTTTCCAATCTTATTCTATTTTAGTAAACCGTCCATAAATCTTCAACTGTTGCAAACCTTTCATCATGGTAGTGTATCCATGCTAAAGTCACTTATCGCATGATACATATTATAGGTTTTGCCTTGGGCAATCCCTAGCCATATGTCCAACTAGATTGCTACTCTAGCATTTTCCTCGTAACTATGGGCATTCCGGCTTAATGCCTGCTTTACATATTCAACGAGACAACTACATTTCCAAGGCCCTTTGGTTGCTATCTGAAGATTAATTCAGCCTCTTTCCATTTGTAGCTCTTGGCCTTGCATTAGAATTTCCAGCATACTTTCTCTTCTTTGCATCAGTTTCATCTACGACATGGCATAAGTCCTGCACTTATTCAATTAGGTGAGCTTCATTCACCACTTCCACTAGCCTAACTCTTTTCAATTTTTCTTAAGCATACATATTAAGCCAAGCTTTACATCTATTGGCCTTATCCATTTTATTATTACCTTGTATCGCTTTAGAAGAAAGCTTTACTAGTCTACTAATTCTTTCTCATCATCTCGTGTTGTGGTTACTCGATGTTTTATTTTGTAATTTTTTATTTTTTTTTTCTTTTTGCACATTTGACCTTTACATTCTTAGAAAAATCTTGCTATAGGATCACTTTTTTCTAGTCCATCCCAAGTAATTGTGATTCAATCAAAGTCTTGGATGTAAGTCCAAGAGTCTAAGAAGAATAAAGACTTAATCTAGCTAAGGAAAGTTCATGATTGCAAGGGAAGGCTTGATTAAGGGCAAGTTGTGCTTTACAATGGACCTATAGCCATAACCAATCCAAAAATCTTAACTATTATGATTTTGGTTTTGATTCTGGTTCTGCAAGAGGTTTTAGTTCAAAGTTCTAATTCAACTTTTGCTTGAGCCCTTCTTACTTAATTATGCTTCTAGAATATCTAATTAAAGAGGACAATAATCAACATTGGTTTACTACAAATTTAAAGTCCGAACAATCTTAATGCATTTATTTAATTTACATTCTTATTCCTTAAATTATGTATAATTTATTCAATTATGTCATTGTCCTTATTTATACTAATCATGTATAAATATCCATGTAAATCCTAGTAAGAGATAACACTATATAATTATTGATTCTTGTATGTAACATTTCGTGAAGCTCTTTCTCTTCATATAGTTTTCTTGTCGATTTTATTAATTAAAGAGTTTTTGTTTTTGTTTTTTTTTTTTTTGTGACCTATTGATTGGGTGTGAGTGATATTCATTTAGTTCATTCTTTTTTATTTCCATAAACTATAGTCATGTTTGTTGTGCAATTTCGGAACTCATCAGATTCAAATACTGAATCAATTTTATAATTGTTCATTTTTTATTCTTACACTACATAAACACATAAAAATCCATAAAGCACATCCATTTTCATTATTAAAAACGTAGAAATGTAAAAATATTCCATCTTTTAGATTTGCTTTGCATTGCAATCTTACTTGGAATCTGTCAAAGGATTCTAGACAGATCATCTTTTGGTACCAAAGTCAGAATTGACTGCGCAAGTTTTGATTTAGCTACCTTTGTGATCTCAACTGGTCATTCAATCGTCCCTCCAATAAGATAATAGTAATTAAACCTACTTATTTTCTTCATCTTCATGTACTGAAAATACCTTTTCAAGGAATTTAATCCATTCTACGGTAACTACAGGATCCACGCTACTTACATCATAGATCTTTGCTATTTTTTATACATACAATTCAAAGTTAAATCTTCACTTGGATTAGTAGTAGATGAAAAAGTGGAAACATCATATCCTTATTAATAATTCTAACAAAATCTTCATAAAATCTAGTATGAGAAAATTCATGGCTTTTATCTAACTAATCGAACCAGCAGATGCAGAGGCTTTGCAGTGAAATAACACATTCAAAGAATAAGTTATGCCAAAGCTTGATAACAGATTCTTCAAAAATAGTCAAAACCTCTAAGAAGGTCAAAAGCATAACCCAAAGCTTCTTCATTTTGACATAAATCAATAATTCTTTACTTTAGGTCTTGGCTTATGATCTAATTCTCATAACAGAAACAAATATTAACAACATTGTCATCAAACCTAGATTTTTTTAATATATTTTTCTTAATATGATTTATATTAAACCCGTGCTATTAAACATGAACACTTAACAAAAAATTGAGGAAAATTAGTTTTTCTTTTGTTTGAAGTTGCCACTTGATTAGAGTTAAGGGAAAAAGAAAGAGTAAGTTAAGATGGAATGGGTTAGACAGCTGTAAAATCTTTTTATAAAATGATTTCAACTAGATTTTTAGGCTTCGATAGATAACATATTAAAACTTAAATCATTTGGGCAAAATGCTTTTAGAAAATGATTTTTCAAAATAGATTACAAGTCCATTTTTGAACGGCGTTTGGCTTAACTTAGAATTTCACGTGTCAATTGACGTCCCATTTGAAGCCACAACAAATTAAAGTTGTCTTTTTTTTTTTTTCCCCTTCTTCCTATGATTGTATATTTGTTCTATGACTATAAAATAAAGTAATGCAATTTGACCTTGAAAAAGCTATTTCAACTAAACAGTAAAATTAATTTTTAAGTGTGCAACTGAACTTAAAGCCTTAGTTTTTATCAAATGACTAAATAAAGTTTGATTGAAAGGTTATTTAAAGCCACAATCATCTTAAATCATATAAAGTATATTCTATGACTATAAAATAAAGTAAGGCAATTTGACCTAGAAAAATTTTTTTTTTTTAAAGAAGATTCATTTTTCATATATGCAATTTAAACTAAAACATTGGTTTGCTTTAACAAAATCATCTCTAGGCCACCATATGCTGATTGGCCTTAAAAACAATCTATCTTAAAGATTTTTCTTTTTTTTTTTTGTCTTTTAAAATATTTTCAAATCTTTGTTACTTTTTGCCCTTTTTCAAAATTTTAAATATTTTTAATTTCCTAATTAATGCCTTTTTCATTTTCAAAACCAAGCTAAAACTATAGTTTTCTTTTTTCTTTTCTTTTTGTGTGTGTGAGGGGGTTGGTGAAAATGGGGTATTTACAATGGTTTTAAGATATGCAAAGATGCAGTGAAGTAACTATGTAGGAAAAGGAGCTACTTAGGAATTAAAAGAGAATATGAAAGGCAAACACCCAGAGTTGTTTCAGGCTACAGATAAAATTTTAAGGACAAACTTTATTTTATGAGGGAGGTTAAAAATGTTGTAGAAGGAAAAGGAAAAAAGAAAGGAAAAAAAGATAAACCCTATTAGAGGTCCTAGTACAATCTTTTTAAAATTGTCATATTATGTGTAGCATCCGTAATATGAGAAGTGCTTTAAAAATCAAAATTTGTATGATTTTACCTAAGTACTTATCTTTTATATTTAATCATGTTATGCACAATATATTTGTCCTTCTAAATCTTTGGAACTAAACCCTAACTTAGCCTTCTAGCTATCTTCAAAAAGTTCAATGAGGAGCACTTTTCACTTAATCATGACTTATTTTTAGTGTGTTAAACCTTTAAAAAAAAAAATAGTAGTAGGTAAAGCTAGGCATACAGGCCGTAATTCACGAATATGTTTATCTACTTCAAAAAGTTAGTTATGGCTAAATTTTTTGACCTGTTTAACCCGTGACCAAAGCGGGCTAGCTCGTGCTAGAAAGAAAACAAAGGGAAATGTTTAAGAAAGTCTAAGATTAGCTGGAATCATGATGGAGAAATGTTGGTCGATGTAGTCATGTCCGCCGTCGGAGACCAAGAAAGAAATGACTTTTTGCCAACAATTTTTTTTGGGCTATCTTCCACGTGAAATTTAAATTTATTTTGAATACGTAAATTCTAATAGCCATAAATGAATTGAATGAACTTAAAAAAAAAAAATCATTATTTGATTTTATTGCCAAAACGTAAGATTTTAGAGACTGAAAGCATATAATTTTGTTGTCTTTCTATGCCAAGAAATCAAGTTGAAACTAGAAAACGACTATCAATTTATAGCGACGTATGTGATTGTGAGCCAGACCATTACTCGTTGAACTAACTATATTGATTAATCATTAAGTTGCTTGAACAAATTTGCAGTTATGCAAATCGATAGCTAAAATTTTACGGAATACACGAACAAAGCAATGAGTAGTTACTATATTGAAAAAAAAAAAAAAAAAGGTGATTATGAATAGGCTTGCAAGGAAAAAAAGGAAAAAAATGATTTTATAGTTTCACTTAATTTAGTTTTCAGTCTGATTTGGTTAATTTAGTCATCACGATTGTGCTAATGTTTATCAAAGTCAAGTGAAAGATAAATCAGGATGATCAATCCACGTATAAATTTATAGCCAGATAGGCTTTAGATGCTCCTAAATTGAGAAATACTTCAATTTTCGATGGAAATTACATTAGTTTTAACATTTATCACAAATATAATATTTAATCTTTTTATAAGCCTTAAAAGTCTTCTTAGATTTTTCTTATAAGTTTTTTTAGGTTGGTCATTAATTTATACATAAAATCCTAAAATACATGAAAATTTCAATTTTACACAAATTGACATAAAAATAAAAAAAATCATGTTAGCTCAAGGGTCGATCCATTTAGCCCACAGTTAAAGAGTGCCAAGCCCGAGCTAAGAAATTTTGACCCGTTTAAAAGTGAGCCAATTTAGCCCTGCCCATATAACCCGTGAGCTAAAGTGGGCCAACCCGACTCGACCCGCCAGGCCCATATACCCACTTCTAAATAGCGGCATAAGTAAATTGCAACTTAATGAGCTATCTCTCATTGGCACATGATTGGCATTTACATGCAACATATTTTAATCAAGCATACACAACGCTACATCCAAACGTATGAAATGCATCAATTATCCAATTTTGCAATTAACTATGTGAATTTTTTCAAATTTTATAATTGACTATTTGAGTTTTAAACATTTTTGGTATAACTTGAAAGTTTTATATGTAGTAAATTGACACTTTTAAACTAAAGGGACAAAGTTTAGGTACCAAACATTACATTTACCGTCTAGTTAATAATACTTTGACAACAAAAGAGGCTTTTGAGTTCTTCTTAGCCCAAGTTATGTTTTGGTAAGTTACACTTTACTATTTAAGTTATTAAGTGTGTTTGAGACACAAAGAAGACCAATCTAAAGTTATTAATAATAACCAATGAAGAAATAAAGTATTGGAAATAAAAACACACAAATACATAGTGTAATTTATCTTACTATTTATTATATTTATATTATTCATGACATGGACAATATTTTATCCATTAATTTCATAAATCATTAATATCAAATTTTATTTTAATCATTATTACTCCATTATCAGAAAAAATGATTAATATTAAGACCTCATTTTAACCATGATTAATCCTTTTGTCCATGTAGCAAAGTCATACCACCTTTCATGTCATTCATGATCATAAATATACATAGAGCTAATTAATGGAAAATTGATATAAAGTTTTTCCTATCATTATTATGAAGTTGTAGGAATCCCTAGTCCTACTAATATACACGTGGAAATGAACTCTCTCAATTTACCATCTGTAAATTTCCACATACATAAAAGCTAGGGAAGAAAGACTCTTATGATATATTTAAGGATGTCATAGTCCCTTTGAGTCAGGGATCTCAATCCATTGCAGTTGAAGTTCAATTTCACCACACTCAACGTTTTTAAGCCTAAGAACCATGTTTTGAACAAGTTTTCCATCTTCCCAAACAATGTTGCTCTCTTCAGCAAGACAATTTTGTCTTGTTGGTTGAATTTTTCGAATTATTGTTCCATTCGACAGACCTTTGCAGCTTATAGTCATTGTCTTCAAAGCATCTACAAATGATTGGATTTCAAATTCAGCATCACCCATTTTGTCATCTTTGAATGTGTCCTGGTCATACACTGTCTATAAACACAACACACATGATTAATTGAAAAAATAAATAAAATCTTACTAGTCAGTTAGAAAGCGGAGGTGAAACATAAGTAGGTGAAGTTAATTAAAGTATCCCAATCGTCCCTTAATGAAAGGAAAAATGTTGATTTTTTTTCTTTTCACAAGGACTAAATATTGAAATTAATTGTAAGAAGAATACTTGATTGAAAAGTAACTACTTCTTGGTCTTCAACCCCTGAGTCACCATAAACATCCTTGGATTACTTTGTGACATAATCCAATATATCTCCCTCAATAAGGAATAAGGGGGTAACTCTATTGCACCCTTTATTCTATAATTCCCAATTCCAATGGATAGGTTTTTGGTAGGTATTGAAGAATACATAATAGATTCCTAATACAATTTTTTAGATCTTACTCTCATAAAATTAAGGTATAGAGTTGGTATCTTCACACCTTATATTCACTTAAAACTCATACTCCAGGGTATATATGGTATTGGTCTAGGTAACTTGTACCCATCTTGCAAAAATATTAACTAATAATAATATATATAAATTAATGTCGTATTTCTACCTTCTATGTTCTAAAAAAAATAAAAAAATCAATAACCCAAATCCATTGTCGATGAGAAATCATAATTATTTCCTTTTTTTTTTTATTTCTTCCACCTTTCTCTTGTCATATATACACATTTTTTTTTTAATTTACCGTAAGAAAATGTACAGTAATGTACTTGATTTTAAATGTTCTACCCAAAGAAAAAAAATCCATAACCCAAATCCATTATCCATAAGAAATCTTAAATATTTCTTTTTTTTTTTTATTTCTTCCACTTTTTTCTTGTCACTCATATACATTTCTTATTATTTTTTTTAAATTTATAGTGAAAAAAAAGTACAGTAGTGTACTTGATTTTATAAAAATATGCAGTAATGTACTTGTATAGTAAGAAATCACTAAACCTCTTTTGCCTTATTTCATTGGATTTTGTGGTTATAAATTTACAATAATGTACTTGATGTTATATATTTTTAAGCAAGTGGACTGAACATTTTAATAGATTATTAGGTTTGCACAAGTGGAGCGTGTATGTGCCTCCTTTATAGACGTGTAAATCGTTGAAAGTTTAGAATTTTAATATTATAAAATAATAATTGAAAATTTATTGGTCTGGTAGGGTGCACTGTACACTCCCTGTAAGGTACAAATTTGAGGTTGACTTTAAGATTTGTTGTAAGGTAGGTTTTGGTTCACAATTAAGGATTTTGTGCTCGTAAAGGTAAGTATGGGTAGAACCTTATGCATTATATAATCAAAAATGAAAATTTTGCTTATAATACTTTGCACCATGTATCTACCTTAATCAAAATTTAAAAAAAAAAATAGAAAGTATAAGAGAATGTATCACTAATAAACATACTTTAAACTGCACAAAACTTGCAACATTTATAATTAAAATGGGTTTGAATATAATTGGGAGTAAATAATGTAATTGATTCTTGAATTTTATAATTTTTTTAATTAATTGCCAAATCAAGATATTGTAAATGACTTCGAAAAATTTATAGCTAATAAATTGATACTTTTAAATTTCATATAATTAACTGTAGAAATACATAAAGTTAAGGTAGCAAATTTTACAATTACTTAATTGATAAAGTAAAAAAAATAAATAGAGAGTGAAGAGAATAGATAGAAATTAAAGGAAAAAAAGAAAGAAATTTACTATGCATACACCAACATTAATTCTATGTTTACTTGCAATTTGAAACAACAATTTAATATACATTTATTTAAAATCTTTATGATGCTTATAAATATATAAATAATAATTGAAAGTCCATGGAGAAAAATCACGAGTTACTTCTAATTTTTTATTCTTTTTTTATAAAAATAGATCACTTGATTTTAGATGTATGATATATCATTCAATTAACAGAGGAAAAAACATTTTATCGTTCCTTTTTGTTCAAAAGAAGGATAGATATTAAGATGGTCATATTTTTAGCTAAAAAGAGATAACCTTTCTTGTCACCACTAAAAACTTTACTAATAACTTAGAATAGCCGTGATTATTCCAATAATCCTAAGGATTTAAAGGTTAGATCATAAGAAACATATTAAAATGCAAATCAATATACAAATATATATTTCCGAAAATAAAGCATTGCAGCAAAACCATCTTTTCTTTTTACCTTCTTTCTCCCATCCTCATTAAGCCTGAAAAACTACAGTACACTTCACAGTACTTTCTCTTTAATCTATACCAAGGCATGGAATGTGATAACACATACATGTAAATGTATACACTCATAGAAGAGAGAAATAGTAAGCTTACTAGCTTGATGGGGACATTTGGATCAGAAATTGGAAGAGTCAGATCTTCATTCCACTCAGGATTAAGATTCTTCTTAATTACTCGAGTCTTGAGTTTCTGCATAAATCGGAATAGAAAACAAGATCAAACAGAAAATAAAAGTCAACATCTGTATACTCCTAATCATGAAAGAGTTAGGCAGATCGGATACAGACTACAAAAATGATAAATGGATAATTTTATCTTAAAAAAGATCAAATAAATCAGATATAGATAAAATAGATAATAGAGACATAGATAGAAATCTAACCAAATCCTTAATAAATAAAACAAAGTAGACTATTGATGAAATTTGAAACCTGGCATCATGCTAATAAAAAATAATCAAGATACAGCTTTGTAGACTCAGAAGCAGATTCATTAGACAATAGGATCCAGAATAACTTCAATCAACCAAAAAGTTAATGAACATGATGAAAGAAGAATGTAGAATGATCACTAACCTGTTTCCCCATCTTTACGATAACATAAGGATCACTACTTTTAAGATCTCTTACAGCAAGATTCACTCCTCTTCGAATGTGAATTCTTAAAAGACCTAACATACCCTCCATTGTAAATTTTCTTTGTTGCAGTTTCAACGTATATGAGCTGTGTAAGCGTAAGTCTGCCTTTCCGTCCTTTATATAACTGAGACAATGAGTGCCTCGGTATGACCTCATTTCGTGGAAGATAATTTATCAATATACCTACGGGCTATCTTTTTCCAATTGTCAGTGTCTGATTCTGATGACCAAACACCCATACAATTGCTGTTTTCATTAATGTGTTTTCACACTTCTTTTCTATGAATCTATAGAATAAGACAGACAAAGTCAAGGGAAACGTGTATTGCTCTAAAACTAGGGGGCACAGCTTCTTGTTTTCTTTTTCCCACTGCTAATTTCCGATAAAGCCTCTACTTTCTAGACTTATTTATTTTGCATCGAAGACACTTATTTCTCTAGTTTAGTCAACTTCTGTTTATATTTGATTGGATTGTTGGATTTTTAACTATATCTTATTTATATTTAATTTATATTTATTATTTATTTATATTATATCTGTATTGTATTTATTTGATCTTACCGATATCTGATTTTTTTAAATATATATTTAAAACGATAAAAATATAATATTAAATTGACCAAAATACGATACTATCAAACAAACAGACCATCTAGTGGATCTGCATTTACTTGATCTGCTAGCCTTGCGTTTTTTCCTTCCCCCACTCCCAATGGTCTGGAAAGCAATCGAGTCAACGTTAGTTAGTCATCTAATGGCAACAAAAGATCCTTGATTTTTCGACGTTAATGGGTACCTTTTTTTCTCTGAGCATATGTCAGTGTTATACTGTATTATGGACTAGTTGAGCGAGAGGGACGACTTAATTATATTAATTAATGTTGTGCTCCAATCTCTTTGCATTTTATTACTTCTAGCGGACTTGCCTTTACCTAGGGTAGTTTCTACCTAGTTACGGTCTTTATGGACCAAATCAAGATCTTTCCTTTCCAATTATCTATATTATATTCCGTGTAATACATAATATATATTCTCGCGTGCCTATATGGTGCGTATGTGCATTTTCTATATAGTGTATTGTATATTCATCAGATTAATCTGAACATATATATTAATTAAATATATAAATACACGTATAGTTATCTGATACATATATACAGACACTTGTTGCCTGCGACGCTGACCAAGGCAAGAAAGGCAACCCGCCTAGGCACCGATTGGCTTCTCATGGCCCGATCCCGAAAGATGAGGACCATATAAGAATGGTCCCTCATCTAGGGATGTGTAAATACAAGTTATAATATTATTTTCAATTTATTCCTTGTTATGTCAAATTAGGATCCTTATATGAAGTAAAAATGTTTATGGATTTGAAAACATTTATCAAGATGTTACACAAAAATAAGATTTAATGTTGAATTTGATACATGAACTTATAATTGTATAATTTAAGTAATTTACTTATTATAACAATAAAATAAACCTAAGCACATTGATAACTTCAAACATACACATCTACTATCTCAACCCAACAAGCTCACTTCCTATATTATTACAACTGCAACAAGAACACGCCAAATTAGTCATTATAAAGGTAAATGATTGTCCAAACGTTAGCAACGTAAGACAACTCTAATGAAAATAGCCTTCTTCACTAAGCATGACAACTAAGATTCACTGTAACTAAATTTGTTAAACAACTCTCCTTAAGATAGCCTTTTTGACTTTTTTGAAGTTTATCAAACAATTTGTAATGGGACTTTAAAAATATAAATATAAATATTATTTATTTATTTGGGCTTGACTCGTGGTCTAGGTGATAGAGTTTGACGAGTCTGGTTCAATTATTGGAATAAACATTGTTAAATCTTTAGCAAGCATTCATCTTTATAAGGGACAACTAACAAATCCTCATTGAAATTGTAATATTAAAAAGCCATGTGCTTATTGGTTGAGTGCACTAGGCTAAAATTTTTTCATGAGTTTAGGTGGTTTTTGAGGCCAACAAGTTTTGTTTTGATAAATTAAAATTTGTTAAAAATTAATTATATAATTCTAAGTATAATAACGTTAATAATAGTTATGATAAAATTAATTAAAAATAAATAAATAAATTATAATTATAGGACATGTGGCATGCTGTGATTGGTTGGAAGTGCCATGCCAACAATAGAGTTTGACTTAGTTAAGTGATGTACCAAAAATAGCCTCAATGAAATTGAACTTTTGAAAGTTCGGGTACCTAACTGGAATTTTCGGCAAAGTTTAGATACCAAATTCAATATTAACCCATAATAATAATAAGAACAATTTTATATGAAGCATATAACCAATAAATATCCTACTTGTTTTTATTACATAGCAACCGTCATACATTGAACGTACAAGTTCATGAAATAAAAAAAAGTTTTTTGGTGTATTTTGGGTGATCAAGAAACAATTTTATTAGTACAAGATTGAGGATATTTATGGTTTTGTTTGGTTCAACGTCTGACCTTGAATTGAACCAAACTATATTTAAAATGATTTGGTTCTAACCTTTAATGAACCAAGTTGATTTTAACAAATTTGAGTCAAACTGCTTCAAATGTAGCTTATATTGGTTTGGTTAAGCTCAAATCACTTTTAAAAACACTTGGTTTTAATTGATAATACTAACAATTATTAAAAATTTCAACTAGAGAGTAATGTTAAAAATTAAAGTCATATAACAAATGTTATAGTGATATTGTATTTAAGATGATAGTAAAATACAAAAATCATTATGATATTTGTTATTTTCACTGCTCTCTCTCCAAATGTCAAAGACCTCTTATATAGGTCTAATTGCTCTATTCATCTCACGAAAACTATCGAATAGCAACCTGCTGTTACTTGAGGTTGATGTGTTGTTTTCATTTTTATTTTTTCTCTTATTGTATGTTGTTCATTAACTTTGTTTAATGAAGTCTTGATTCCATCGAAAAAAAAAGATACAAAAGTCAGTTTCAAAGATGAGAGGTGGAGCTAAAGGAAAAGGAGTGAACTACAAAGGTTAAGAATGAGATGATAGAAAACAAAAGAAAAAGGTAAATAGGGTAAAATAAAATTCAATAGGTTTTTGAACGTAAAAACTGTCGTCTCTTTTTTTTTTTTTTTAATTAAAGAGGGTTTTGGTTCAAGTTCAAGGCGATTTGGCTTGATTAGCTCCTAAGCTAAATCACAAACCATTTGATACCTCTCTAAAACAAATCATGAATCTAACCAAAATAAGAAAAAAAATTCACATTATGCGATTTGATTTAGCATGATGCACAACTTTAACAAGAGTATTGCCTAAAAGTGAACGTGATTAGAGCTCAAGCCATTATCTTATATATGGAGAGAATGCAAAATCTTATTGTCAAAAATGATATTTTGGTTAAGTTGCTATTTTTCTAGTGCTCTTCTAAAACATGTAAAACATCCTTCATCTACAAACCACTATTATGTTTAAACAGTGTACATGATAAATTATTAGAAACACATGTTACAATTTGTTATCATCAAAACTAATGGAAAGACTTACACATTTGTATTAAAGAATATGTTAAAATGGTATCTCTTACTCTCTTAGAATCTTTTATATTCTTTACCCAAAAGTTAGGTTTCCTAATGTAGCTTATTCTTCAATGAAAATGGAACACATGCTAAATTAGGGTTCAATGTAAAATTAAGGTTTTGGGTGTATGTTTAAGTGTTTAAAATAGGATTCGTAAGAGCTTAATAATGGATATTGTGCACTATTACTACTCTACATTGCACTCACATAGGTTTTGATATTACTCGTGAAAATTATAAGAGCGGTATGTTTGTTACAATCTACTGATAAAAATAGTTAAAGTTGTAACTCAATATTTTCTATAATACTTAGATAGTGAAATTCACATTAACATTAGGCCCTAATTATGTTTGATAAAGGGTAATTAAGTATATAAAATGAAAAACACAATAAAAGTAAATTAGCTTTTAATGGTGCAGATAAATGTAACAAGGTAGAAGCAAAAGAACTAGTAGAAGATACAAGTAGAATTGACTAGACATTGTAAATGAACCAATTCTAAACCAAGTATGGTTTATATGTCATAGATGTCTATAAAGTAAAAGTGTTATCATTCAGATAATTTACCTTGTTGCAAACTTGAAACAGTTGTGGATATTTTAAGTTAGAGCATCATGATGGTCGAAGCAACACCATCTAATGGTAGCTCATACATGCCTACCATCAAGGATAGCTAAGAGTAGGGACAGACCAGGGGGAGGGGGCCAATAAAGGCCTTGGCACCGCCTCTCTCCCCACAAGCTTAGAAAAACACTAATTATTATAATATATTTAAATAGAAAAAATGTGTTATATTCTATCTTTTAATAGAAAAAAATAATTTGCCATATGGCTTTGCATCCGTCATTGGCTAAGAGAAAAGTGTTAAGATGGTGAGGTACAAAGTGTAGATTTATCATTCTTCTTCTATTTAATTTTACTTTATATGTTCCTAAAAACTTTTAAAGTGATTAGTTAAAAGATCATAATTTTAAAATTTGCATCATTGAGAATTATTTAGCTGGTAAAGTTCAAAAGTCCTTTGATGATTGTCCTAAAGGCTACTAATAATGTGCACGGTAATCAACTACTTAGTAAAAAGTCTACTAATATTAATGCTTTGTTTGATTTCTAATTTAATGGTCAATGCCTAGTGATTAAATGTGGAATATTGTTGTATTATTTGATTGACTTGATTGAGGAATGGGAAAGAGAGGAGGAAAGAGAATGGTAGCGGAGAAAGAGCAAGTGATAAATTCTTTAGAAGAGCTAGCATATATTTAAGAATTGGGATCATAATAACAAGACAAAATAATTAATACTAGTATGTGAATTTTATAAGAAATAGTATTCCTTATGGAATTAGATTCTTAGCTTTTTTCATAACACAATGATAGAAATTGAATTACTATGGAATTAAAATCATGTTCTTAGTATACTGAACCAAGCCATAGTAATCCATGTTAAGTTCTCATTTTAAGTATGACAAATTATTTTGTATCTATAGTTTGATAAATATTATTCTTCGTGTTATTAATGTTCATAAATATACATGAAGTTCAAGCAAAAAGTTAGATTAATTGCCCCAATAAAACATTAGCACTTGATATACGGATGGAAAATTAACCACATAATTAAGATTAGTCATCATTTGATCCCATAATAATATCTTATTTCTAATAGTTTCTTCAAATCAAGATAATGAGGTCTTCTAAAGGCTTTTTGAAGAAGACATTATTTCTTGAGGACTAAATGGCCAATTTGGTACCTGGATTTTTCTAAAAATGTAATTAGGTATGTGAACTTTAAAAATGTTTAATTTAATACCATATCAAACTTTTCATGGCTAAATCCAGCACCTCACTTAACTTTATTAACTTCATTGCTGACATAGATGTGCAAATCAATCATCGAGCAATATGTGGACAAGATATAATAAAAAAATTAATGGAAAGAGATCGATGAGAGAGAAGAAGAAGAAACAAAGAAAGAAGGAAACGTTACCCACATTGATGGAGCTCTTTTTGATGGTATGTAATGCGCCAACTATACCTATAACATAACATCCTTGTCACCAAATCAACACGAAAAATGAAAACCACCATTGATAAAACTCTCCTTCTCTCTAAATTCCATTCGTTAAAGACAAAACCTAGCCATCCATAGTCACATTCCTCCGATGAACCCAAACCCACCAATCCATGCCTACCAAACTTAGAACTACAACCTCTATAGTTGAGTCTCCACCACAAGCAAAACCATAGACGAACTAAACCTACGACCTGCATGCTCCAACATGTGCCCACTTTCAAAGTCCACTAACCTATACAAACAAACAGACCCATTTTGTTTTACTTTTTCTTTCACCTCTTTTACTTGTTCTTTTAGTAATGAGAGAGAGATGAGTGAGAAGGAAACAAAGATAGATTAAGAAGTTATTTCCAATTTTGAGCATGAAATCACATTAAAATGGAGAACCCTAAGTATTCATAAATTTTCAATCTTTTTGTTTCTTAGGTTTTTAGTCCAATCCTTTTTGTATTTATTACCTTTTCTAATTCCTTTATAAGACACATTAAGTTTTTGATTAAAAACAATGAGAAATTGGTTTTGTTTCACTTCTAGGAGTATACTGTTCATCTTCTTCATCTTTTCTTTCTTTCGTTTTTTAACATATCCTTCCTCTCTCTCTCTCTCTCTCTCTCTTTCTCTCTCTCTCTCTCTCTCTCTCTCTCTCTATTTTTTTAATATTGTACACATATTAGATGATAATGATCAGTGTGTCCACCTAGACAAATGAAGTTGACTTTGTTAAGTGGGGTATTGGATTTAGCTGTGAAAGGTTTAATTAGGTATTAAATTGAATTTTTAAAGTTCAGGTACCTAATTGTATTTGTCTATAAAGTTCAAGCACTAAATTCAACATTTACCCTTTCTTGAGTATGAAATTAGATGCCAAACTTGTACAATAAGATTCATATTTAGATTTTTAATTCTATTCAGGATCATTTTAATTAACTAACACAAGTGTATTAAATAACTTTCAAACTAATTTTCTATTACATTTCCTGATATTCTTTTCATATGTAATACTTCACTTGTCCTTGAGGAGAATCGTGTTTATAATATTTTAAGAAAAAGAGAGGAAAAAATGATTAACTATGTCATATCAACAAAATAAAAAATTCATGCGTATGCTCTTTCTCAAAAAAAAAAAAAAAAAAAAAAAAAAAACACAAATGTGAAACCATTTCTATCACATCTTCACAGGGCACCCTAGTAGTATTGATGTCCACTAAGGCCTTTCAAGAAAATTTTCCATGGGCATCAAGATCGTAAGATTGTTAAGATGAAAATCTTGCAATACATATAAGTTCTTTATAACTCTACAACATCAATTGTACCATAAACGATAAAATCTTAACATGCCCTTATAACAGCTTGGGATATCCTCCAACAAAACTTTACAAGCTCAAAGAAACAAAAGTTAAATTGTTTTATACAAAGGGACCATCTTCACTCTCACTCAAGCCCGAGATTTTCCCCTCGATATGTACCACATCCACTCACCATAAGCTTAGATCCACTCTAAAGATCCTGTAAGAATATAGAATCTGAAGGAGTGTGAGCACACCACAGCTCAATAAGATAACTAAATCAAATCACACTTTAAATAAAGATCAAGCAAGATTTAATTGCCAACATGTGCAATGCTTCACTTAACATATAAAATGCACAATTTGGATAGTCAAAATCTAAACCAATGAGGATTTATGCCCTTCTGTGGGGATTGAAGGGACCGATCTTAAGTCGTCCATGCCTAGGAGAGACTGAGAACAAGGGGAGGGAGAACCTTCTCAACTCATCATCATATACATAAATTTATTAACATAACCTCAAATTGCCCCTTAGTAAAGCTAAGCAGGAAGCATTCACTTTGAAAATCATTTGTTGTTTACTATTTTATACTGGTAGCATTACCGCTACTCCCCTTCGAACCATCAAAATTCCCTAAGTGTTGGTACCTTAAACCCAATTCTAACATGAGCGACACCCTTTGATGCCTACATAGTTCTCGTAGGACCGACTACCCTATGATGGTCCCACTTAGAACTCTTCCACAAGTGATAAGGCAACATCGTAGAATCACAATACCAACACATGACATGGGTACAATGCTAATGTAGCGTGTTGTCATGTAATGCATGTCAGATTTAGATTAGAGTTAGATAGGTCTTAAATAAGGTTATTGGCTATCACATGATACTCAGACAATCAACAATGACTCATC
This sequence comes from Combretum micranthum, assembly GCA_024138025.1. Classification (NCBI taxonomy): domain Eukaryota; kingdom Viridiplantae; phylum Streptophyta; class Magnoliopsida; order Myrtales; family Combretaceae; genus Combretum; species Combretum micranthum. The sequence goes on from JAMXBD010000560.1 coordinate 637,316, forward strand.
GCACAACATCGTCAATGAATTTATTGTCGCTCTTATTATTAAAGCTTGTCACATCACCAAGTACCATACAGCATGCATTACCTCCATCTCCATACACAATCAATTGAATTTATTTATAAACTAGTGCAGCTAAATTACAAGCATAGTCATCATGATAGGATTCAAGTCACTCCATCCTGCTTATGAATTGTAGTAATCCTCAGGAAACTCGGGGTTTTGATTGAAAGCTCTATAGAACAACAAACATATATCACCAACACATGACAGAGAAGATAGAACTCTTATTACAGCTTAAGCATTCTAGATTATCGTTATAAGCTTCTTGACTTATATCATCATCATCGTATGCAACTCAAGTTGGGTCAAGGGTCACATAGCTACCTAAATTAAGCTCGTTCTAAAGCAAACTAAGGGTCGAGGGGTACTTAGGAAAGGGTCGTGGGGTATATAGGTGCGAGAAACATGTCATGTCTCACCAAAATAGGGATCGAGTGCTGTTAAAAATGTTAAAGCTTGTGTCAAGGGCATGTCGAGAGCTCGACTTTAGGCTACAACCAAGATTATGTTCAAAACACTTTGTTTAAATTTGGCCTTGACACCCTTTAAGGACTATCGCGGGGTATGTTGAGGGCTTGACTTTAGGTCGCGATAGTCACTGTTCATTCAATGCTTAAGACATTTGAAGCACGATAACTTTCAATGTTTGTCGAAGGCATGTCGAGGTTCGACTTTAGGCCTCGATAGATACTGTTTGTCAAAATTTACCCCTCGACGCTTACACTAAATCCTCTTTGATTCACCTTGAGGGAAAACTACAAAACAAAACATAAAAAACAACTCTAAAACATCTCTACAACACTGCTAACACTTCTAGGATAGATTTAAGCATCAGAACGCACATAAGAACAACCTAAAACACAACGAAAACAGCAACACACTAATCTAATAAAACTCCAACGTCTAAACCCTAACTCAAATCCATTCGAGAGCTTATAGGTTAAACTATTATTACATAGTGTGTCTTGTTATTCTTAGTTTAAGTAAAACTCAGAAAACATTTGTTTCAACATGTATAGCATATTTGCCAAAACTCTACGCTTCGATAAGCTCATAAAATATTCCTTTGACACTTTTTAGAAAACAATAAGGCCTAGACAACTTGTTTTTAAACGTATATGATAGACGTTGTTTATTTTAGACTTAAACAACTTCATAAAATAGGTTTTTATTTGTTTTTGACATTGCTTAGCAAACAAAGCATCATCTTTGAGGTTTCTAAATCGTGACATCTGGTAAAACAATATTTTCCTCATGAATGGTGAAATATACGCATGCATTAGTGTATTTGACAAAGACACTCCCTTTAACTCCTAAAAACAAGCTAAAATAGGCTACTTTTTGTGATTTCTTGAAACTAAACTAAGACGAAGCTACCTATCGTGCTTTCAAAGATCGCTTCGCTTTTTCTTTCCACGACACTGATCGCAAAGCTTGTAAATATAATCTTGGATTTTTTTAAGCTAAAATGTAAAGATTTGGAAAGATCATATTTTGAGCCGGTGAAGAGAGTGTTTTTAGAAAAGTAGATACTTCAAAAATATCATATTTACTTTTTGAAAACAACAACGCCTAGCTGGTTTACACTTTCAAATTTTTTATTACCTTTTCGGAAAAGAAAATAAGCATAGCTCATTAGAGTTGTCATTTCAGCATTCGATGAAAGAAGCTCTATTCAAGAGAAAGGGATAGTTGATAAACTCATATTTTATACACTTTCCATTATTCAATTAGTGCTTAAATTGTCTCAATCTTAATCAAAATTTAAAGAATTTGTACTTTGATGTGTTGATTTCTGTTGATTCAGGTCATTGAGTACTTTGAATGATAAATAAATGAAGTGAATGAAGTTTGGAGCAAGAAATCATCTTCATAAGAGCATAACAGAGTCAATACCAGCTAAACAATGTTCAACACCACCGGTGTTCAAAGGAGAATCTTCAAGTGTTCAAAATTCTCAACAAACGCCGGCTAACTAGAAGTCAACACTACGGCATTGAGGCAGTGTTGCCTATCCATAGAAGCGAATTCTTAATATTGGCTTCTACACTGCCAGTATAGGAAGGGATTTTTAATCGGCTTCTGCAATTGATACATACGCTAGCAAATTGAGAAGCAACGCTGCCAACGTTGGGGCGGTTCGATGTGCTCAAAATATTATTTGTTAACGCTGGCTTCTATGCTGGCGGCATAGAGGATGCAACTATCGATGTATTTTGGTAGTTGAAAGAATTCGTGCCATTTATTTTAAATGGGGTGTCAGTTAAAAAGGAGAGACCAGAGAGAAAAAGAAAAAAAATGGAGAACACGAAAATAGAAAGTTTTTATCACTTTATTAGATCTACAATCAAAGATTAGAACTTTCACCTTGTTATTCATGTTTTTGTGATCAAGACTACGTGTAAGAACAATTATACAGTTTGATTTTTCAATTAATCTTATTTATATGTTCAATGTAAGTTAAGTTGTCTACCAGTATGTATATTTTTTGTGCAATTTAGAAATTGACTGGATCTTTATAGTTAAAACAATGTTACTAGATTTTAATGGTGGGAACTTGATAAAAATCCAAATGTGCTAAGAGTATTGTTGAATTTGTATTATGGAAATTAATAGAACCATGATTATTTATGTTTAATTCCTGTTTTGAATCTTATGTCTGGAAGGAATTTGATTCAGATTGACTTTGACAACTCAGGAGAGAAGTCGTAATTGAAAGGAATTTTTGAATTAAGATTTAATGACAAAAAGCAGGAGCAGAGTTATTAGATCTAGTTTAGAAACTTTAATTTAAGATCAATGCAATGTTTGACATCAATATTACAATAAGAAATTAGGGCATTGGTTTTAAACATTAGACAATTGCAGGATTGGAAAGTTCTTGATTGTAACTTTGATTCCTCTAATAATTTAAGTACGGAAGCTACCTGATTATTTCGAGGTTAAACTAGTTTTAAACTTCAATTTTTGGTTATACCCTTAGAGTTTCACATAAACATTCATGTGTTCTAATATATTATATAATACGAATTAAGTATGATTAGCAACATTTGGAGTTAATCTGTGTTCCCACTTAAAACCATTATAAGTATCTGTTTAGATCAAAAGTGATCATTTAATTAATTTAGATAAAAGTTAAATCAGAGATTTAAAATAAGTAATACTAAGCCTTGAATTCAATTGCCTAAATATTATTTAGAACTAATTTGAGTTTGGTATTTAATTATTCCTCGTGGGAACGATACTTTTCTCATCATTATATTACTTGATTCGATTAGTGCACTTCCTGGTAAATTCTCTTTATACAAACATTTTCAGCAGATTAAGTTTTTGGCACCATTTAGGATCATATTAAACTATCTTTGGTTCTATTAGTAGTTTAGGCTTATTTTACGGTTTGTGTGTTATCTTTTCTCTTTTCAGGTTTTATGCGAAGAAGTAAAGTCAGAACTTCTACCCATTAATCCTGAGATAGAACACACTTTGCGTTTGTTGAGAAGAGAAAGTAGAATAAAAGAGCAAGTACAAAGAATGGCTGAAGGTGAAAATCATCACAATCAGATGCAAGCTCCTGCTAGAGCATTAAGGGTTACACTGTACCTACTATGTCAGGTTTTCCCATTAGAAGACCAATTGCATAGGCCAATAACTTTGAGTTCAAACTGGACTAATACAAATGGTCAAAGCACATCAGTTTAGAGGATACCCAAATGAGACTCCAGATGATCACATTACTAAGTTCCTCCAGTACTGCAACACCATTAAGATGAATGGTGTGACTGATGATGCTATAAGATTGCAGCTTTTTCCTTCTCTCTTAGGAATAAGGTTTTGGCATGGTTCAACTCATTGCCACAAGAATCAATCATTAATTAGGTAGATTTGTTAAATAAATTTTTAAGGATTTTCTTCCCACCTACAAAGACAACGAGGTTGAGGAATGAGATAATGAATTTCACCAAGTTTCATGGTGAATCTTTGTATAAGGCTTGGAGAGGTACAAAGAGGCAATCAGGAAGTGTCCATATCATGGATTGCCCAACAATCTCCTTATTGAGATTTTCTATCTGAGTTTGGATGAGACATTAAGATCTTTAGTTGATGCTGCTTCAAGAGGTGCACTGATGGAAAAAGTTATGATGAAGCTAGTGCTTTGATAGAGGAAATGGCATCTAGTGCACATAACTAGAGTTGTGAGAGAACGAAATTAAAAGTAGGCAATGCAAGACAATGAACCTATGTCTCAGTTGACAGCCAAATTTCACCCTGACAAATCAAGTAAGTAAACTGACCACATCAAATTCTGTTACTCCTAATCCAGTTTTGTGTTGTGAGATTTGTTCAGGTCCACATCCATTCAATGAATATCCACAAACTAACTCACTAGCACCATCAATTGTGGGGAGCAAATGAATTATGTAGGGAATTTCCAAAGGGGTAACCTAGGACCTTATTCAAGACAACTACAATCCAGGTTGGGCAAATCATCTAAATTTCTCATAGAGAAATGAGAACAATGCTTATAGACCACCACCTGGATTTCAAAGGCAAGGCCTTATGAGGAATGCTCTACCACCACCTCCACAACAGCAGCAAAATCACCCTTCAATGGAAGATCTAATGAAGAATTTCATGCAAAAGACAGAAACAATGATTAACAATCAACAAGCTACCATTAGAGATCTTCAAGGACAGATAAGTCATATCTCTCAACAAATTAATAGTAAACCATCGGGTCTTTACCTAGTAAGACTGAAGAGAATCCTAAGGATGTGAATGCAATCATATTGAGAAGTGGTAAAGAGGTCGAAACTGCTAGTCGAAAAGCTGAGGAGAAAGAGGAGTTTCAAGTGAAGGATAAAGGAAAAGGAAATTAGAGGAACCAGAAGAGATATCACAGGATGTGAAACCTTATGTTCCTCTTATTCCTTTTCCAAGAAGATTGAAATAGCAAAAATTAGATGAACAATTTGCTAAATTTTTTGATGTGTTTAAGAATCTTCAGATCAACATTCCTTTTCTAGAAGTAATTCAACAAATGCCATCTTATGCTAAATTTATAAAGGAATTGCTTTCTAAGAAAAGGAGGATTGATGGAAATGAACCAGTTGTTCTTACAGGAGAGTGCTCAATGATTCTTCAGAAGAATTTATCTAGCTTGCTTGAAAAACAAAGAGATTAAGGGAGTTTCACTATACCTTGTACTATTAGGAATATTCATTTTGATAAAGTTTTAATTGATTCTGGTGCAAGTATAAATTTAATGCCTTACTCTATTTTCAGAAATTGGACTAGGCGAATGTAAGGAAACTCATGTTACCTTGCAATTGGCAGACAGGAGTGTGAAATACCCAAGGGGTATTGTGGAAAATGTTCTTGTGAAGGTTGATAAGTTCATATTTCTAGTTAACTTCATAGTCCCGGAAATGGATGAAGATAGAGAGGTACCCATGATCTTAGGCAAACCATTCCTTGCTATAGGTAAGGCTTTAATTGATGTTGAGCAAGGTAAGCTCACTTTGAGAGTTATGGAAGAACAAGTTACTTTTAATGTTTATGATGCCATGAAACAATTTGATGATAATAGAACTTGTTTTACCATTGATACCATTATGAGCTAATTTTTGAGCTTGTAGAAGAACAAACAGGTTTTGATACACTAGAGTCTGTCCTAAGAGATTATGACAATTGGAGCAAGGATGAGGAGGAAAAAGAAAGAAGGGAGGAAATTTCTGAAATCCAAACAAGGTTTTATGAAGAGTTGGGAAGTAGTGAAAAAAAAGTTTCATCATTGATACAACCATTCGATTTGGATTTGAAGCCATTGCTGATCATTTGAAGTATGCTTACTTAGGAACTAAAGAGACTTTTCCTATCATTATGTCATCTTATTTGATAAGAACCAGAGGAAAAGCTTTTGAATGTTTAAGAGAGCATAAAGAAGCAATTGGGTGGACAATCGCAACATCAAGGGAATCAATCCTTTGATTTGCACTCATAGAATTCTGCTTGAAGATGAGTGTAAACCCATAGTTCAACCACAGAGGAGACTCAACCCGACTTTGAAAGAGGTAGTGAAGAAAGAAGTACTCAAACTGCTAGATTCAGGTATTATCTATCTTATCTCTGACAATAAGTAGGTCAGTCCTGTGCATGTTGTACCTAAGAAGGGTGGAATAATTGTGGTTAAAAATGAGGCTAATGAGTTGATCCCTACACGTACAGTAACAGGGTGGAGAGTGTACATTGACTATAGAAAATTGAATGATGCCACCCGAAGGGCCATTTCCCTCTACCGTTTATTGATCAAATGGTTGAAAAACTTTCAAGGCATGTATTATTGTTTTCTTGATGGATATTCTTGTTATAATTAGATTCCTATTGCACCAGCTGATCAAGAAAAAACCACTTTTACATGTCCCTATAGTAGTTTTGCTTTTAGGAGAATGCCATTCGGACTTTGTAATGCGTCTGCTACATTTCAAAGATGTATGATGGCTATTTTCTCTCATATGCCTGAAAACTTTATTGAAATATTCATGGATGATTTCTTGGTTTTGAGAAATCATTTGATGCGTGTTTAGAGAGCTTAGCCAATGTTTTGAAAAGATGCAAAGAGACTAATTTGATCTTAAACTGGGAGAAATGTCATTTTATGGTTAAAGAGGGAATAGTCTTGGGGCATAAAGTTTCTGAAAAAGGGATTGAGGTTGATAGAGTGAAAGTAGAAGTCATAGAGAAGTTGCCACCACCAACATCTGTAAAAGGAGTCAGAAGCCTTTTAGGACATGCTGGCTTTTACAGACAATTTATAAAAGACTTCTCTAAGATTTGTAGACCTTTATGTAATCTGTTGGAAAAGGATGCTGCTTTTGTTTTCGATGAAAAGTGTTTGCAGGCATTTAATGTTTTGAAGGAAAAGCTCAGTTTGCCCCGGTGATCATAGCACCTAATTAGGAACTTCCTTTTGAGCTAATGTGCGATGCAATCGATTATGTTGTTGGAGCAGTGTTAGGTCAAAGACGAGATAAGTTATTTCATGTCATATACTATGCAAGTAGAACACTTAATGAGGCCTAAAAAACTATGCAACAATTGAGAAAGAGCTCTTGGCTGTTATATTTGCTTGTGACAAGTTTAGGCCTTATTTGATTGGTTCTAAAGTCATAGTATCCACCGATCATGCTGCTCTTCGGTATCTATTTGCTAAAGCTGATGCAAAACCACGTAATTCGTTGGATCTTGCTATTGCAAGAGTTTGATTTGGAAATTAAAGATAAGAAAGGAACAGATAATGTGGTCGCTGATCACTTATCCCATTGGAGACTGATTTATCAAGTCTTCCAATTAATGAAAAATTCCCTGATGAACAATTACATGCAGTAGACATCAAACAATTGCCTTAGTATGCTGACATTGTCAATTACTTGGTAAGTAAAATTATTCCATATGGTTTTTCCTATCAACAAAGAAAGAAATTTTTCCATGATGTAAAATTCTATTTTTGGGACGAACCATACTTGTTCAAAACTTGTGCTAACCAAGTAATTAAGCGATGTGTACCTGAGTCTGAACAGCTTAGCATTCTTAAACATTATCATGAAAAAGAAGCAGGAGGTCATTTTGGAGTGGAAAAAACCACAGCAAAAGTTTTGTCTTGTGGATTTCATTGGCTAAAGCTATTTAGTGATTGTAAAAAGTTTATTATGACTTGTACTCAGTGCCAAAGAACTGGAAACATTTCTAGGAGACATGAGTTGCCAATGAATAATATTCTGGTAATAGAGCTTGTTGATGTATGGGGATTGATTTTATGGGTCCTTTTCCCTCATCATTTTCCAACAAATACATACTTGTGGCTGTTGATTATGTGTCTAAATGGGTTGAAGCTGTTGCTTTACAAACTAATGACGCCCGAGTTGTTGTCAAACTTTTGAAAAAGAACATTTTTACCATATTTGGGGTACCTAGAGCAATCATTAGTGATGGGGGTACACACTTTTGTAACAAACAATTTGATAAACTTTTGTCTAAATACGGAGTTATTCACAAAGTTGCAACCCCCTATCATCCACAAACAAGTGGACAAGTAGAGGTATCCAACAGGAGATTAAAAGAATTTTGGAGAAAACAATTAATATATCAAGAAAAGATTGGTCTCTTAAACTTGGTGATGCATTATGGCTAATAGAACCGTTTTTAAAACTCCAATTAAATGTCTCCTTACAAATTGGTTTTTGGTAAATCATGTCACCTTCTAGTTAAACTTGAGCACAAGGCATATTGGGCCATTAAATTCCTTAATTTTGATTCAAAAGCTGCAGGAGATAAGAGAAGCCTTCAATTGAATCAATTGGAGGAATGGAAGAATGAAGCTTATGAGAGTGCTCGGATCTATAAAGAGCAAGCAAAAAGATGGCATGATAAGAACATTTTGAAACAAGAATTTTTGCCTGGTCAAACTGTTTTATTGTACAATTCTCGACTTAAATTGTTTCCAGGAAAGTTAGGATCCAGATGGTCGGGACCTTTTGTTATTAATCATGTTTTCCCTTATGGTGCAATTGAATTGAAAGCAAATGATAATCGGACTTTTAAAGTAAATGTTCAATTGCTTAAACACTATTATGAAGGGGAAACCAATGATAGTGATATCACTATCATGAGTTGCAAGAATCCATGAAAGAGGAGGAAGTTGGGCTAAGCGACTTTAAATCTAAGCGTTGCATGGGAGGCAACCCATGGTGATCTAAATAAGTGGTGTAATTAGTATTTGCTTTTGTTTTTTTTTTGTTTTTTCGTGGGTTTGTATTTGTACAGATCAAGATATTAAATGCAAGTTGGAGGAAAGATTGGTTTTGGACAGGAGAAATCAAAACAATGCATCAAAGTGTGCAGAACTTTGAACGCCAGCTATAGAGGAATCAACACTGTCGGCGTTTAAGCAGGCATAAGGGAAGTCAATAGCAAATTTGCTAATGCCGGCAAAACGTAGATTCTATGCAGCCGGTGTAAAGGCGGCATAAATATGGATTGAAAAATGTCATCCATGATCAACACCGATAGATAAGCTATCAACATTGCCTGCATAGAAGCAGTGTTGAACATGGTCAGTTCCAGAATTGTTAACGTTGGCAAAATGTGGATTATACGCCACGCGTAGTGGTAGCATTGACAATCATCAGTAACAAAATTTCTTACGCCAAAAAAAAACGCCGCCAGCGTAGAAGCGGGGTAAGTTTTTCTTAAACTTCTTTCACGATGAATGTCGGCTATTCAGTAAGTACGTCGCCGACGTAGAAGAGGTGTTGACCATGCTCAGTATCAAATTTTTTAACGCTAGCAGTTCAAACCCTTAACACCGCTAAACTTTAGGAGGTGTAAGTTTTTGAAACTGTGATTCACGATTAATACCGGCAAATGAACTGTCAACGCTGCCAGTGTACATATAAATTTTGCGGTGTTCGACCTGCAAATGATTTTTTTAACAGGTTCTATTTTCTCTCTCTCTCATTTACTCATTCAACTTTCACACTTACTTGAATTCTCTCTCTCCCCCACTCTCACCTCTATTAACTCTCTCATTCCATCTCTCAAGTGGACATTGGATTGATTTTACTTTTTTCCATCAAAATCAAGTAAGTTTTCTAATCTCTTTTCTATCATTTAGTTTCAATATTATTGTGCTATTATTATTGTTAAAGAAAGTTTAGAATTTGTGGATTGAAAGGATGTTAGGAGAAGATAAGTTCAAATTGTTGAATGGATTATTCTGGTGTTAGGACTGATGTTGATGCATTGTTTAAATGTTGTGGATTGTTGAAATGTTGGGGATAATTGATTGAAAGTGTGGATTGAATTCGAAATTTCTGACCTAGGGTTTTCAATAGAGATTCGAAATTTCTAATATGAAATTTGGGGCTTTTGATTTGTAACTGAAATTGAGGATTCACACTTAGTTTAAAATCAGAATTTTTACAATTTTTATGCCCCAAAGTGAATAATTTGTCATTTCTGACTTAAGTAAAATGCAATTGTGATTTCCTTCTTGTTAAAATGACAGCTTGTTAAAATTGTGATGAAATTAAGTGGATATCATATTTTTAATTATTGTGATTTGCTTCCATCTAACGTTTAAATCTACACTGCTAGTGTTGTTTCAACAAATTGCCAGTGTAGAAATTCCAGAAATTGAATTTGCACTTCATAGCTTAATTGACATGCCTAATTGTTACTTGTCTAAAGCTTCATGATATACCATATGTGGGGCATATAGATTTTGAGTTCAAACGATTGTTGTGGAATTTGGTTAGATTAGGAGTATCTTTAATTGGAAACAACTGAAAGAGATTTGTCTAATATAACAATTTAGCATTGATTTGGATGGTTTTGTGTGCTAAAAAGATATATTTTTATGCAGGAATGGCACCAAAAAAGAAACAAAAGACTACTACACCTTCCTCTTCAAGTTCTCCTACAAAAATGTCCTTTCTAGTCAACAATATGCTAAAGATAGAAGAAAAAGACTAGAAGAAATGGAGTTTATGAATAGCCAATACTTGGACTGGAATATCTTAGCAGAATATGGAATGCAGGACTCTATCCAAACTTTAGTTGAAGACAAAAAATGGTTTCAAGTGTTTGATATGAGAGAACCAACTTATAAGAATTTAACTTTAGTTTCTCTCAACATTGAAATTGAAGGAGGACGATGAGGAGGATCACAATGTTTTCACTTTCCAAGCCTATGGATTAGTGAGAACTGTTGCTTTAAAAAGAATGGGAGTTGTGTTGGGATTGTATGAAGATAAAGCCGAGAGTTATCATTTACCGAAATGGGTGGCCTACTAATATGGATGCTGAAACTTATTAGGCACAATTGATCCTACCTGCGAAAGATCCATATATCCCTTCGAAGTCCCTCAATTCCACATTTCATAGGACAGACCACAAGCTTCTACACCACATAGTCGCACACACATTGACTTAGGAAAACCAGTCACAATAAGGTGACTACAGCTGACATGTTCTACTTGTATAGCCTCATTTCAGGCTAAAAAGTGGATCTGGGTGTTGAAGTCGATACTTTTCTGTGGAGGCAAGCAGATGATACTCGCATTAAGCTCATCTTTTGTGGGGAATATGCCACAAAACTATTAAAAGGACTGGGAATTTTTCAAGTACTTGAAGGTGATGATGTGATCCCGAGCAAAAAGATTTCAGCTGCTCCTTTTAGATCATGGGGATTGGTTAAAGTATCTAGGGAGGTACAACAACCAGAAATTGAAGCTCATGAGGATCAGCTACTGAGATTACATTGAACAGAGCATCAGCCTCATCCCAGCCTCATCTTTCCCGACCTTCTTCTTCTTTTACCATTGATCCTACTGTTGCACAGCTAGCGAAAGATATTGAGGAGTTAAAAGTAGATTTCAAATCTGAAAGAAGAAAGAACAAAAAATTTAGAAGCTCCTTATTTACCATGCTTAAGTTAGCTATCTCATGTATAAATCTGACAGCAGAGGAGATGAAATATGACACATCTCCTGATCAGTCAGCTTCCGAGATAGAAAGCTAGAGTCCCTGCTAGCTTTCTATTTGATTATCTTGTTTTCTTTCCTCTATCTTATTGCTTTTTGGCATGTACTTCTTTAAGCACCCAATTTGGGTAGACTTCTAATGATCTGTACATATTATATAATTAAGTTGTTATTTTCTCTTTCTGTGTGTTTGTGGATACAGGGATTCATGAAAGAGCTAACTCTCTAATAGATTCTGCTCAGACTTCATAATGTGACTTTGGATTTTCAATCAGGAAGTACCAAATTTCTTTCTTATGTTTGTTTTTATTCTCTTTCCAGTTTTAAGTGCGCAAATAGTGAGGACACTGTTTAATTAAATGTGGGGGAAGGGATTATAAACTAGAAATGGAAGTGTATCATGATTTATGATATCAGTACTGTTTGTACTATATTGTTGAGAACTGTAGGGCATCTGAAGTTCATTTATCAACTCACATGAACTTTTGTTTTTAAGCATGATATGCTTATGAAGTATAAACTTTTCAAATAGTTATTGAAATCTTAAGATTGTACAGTTCAATGTAAAAAAAAATGCTTGTAAGTTGGAAAAAGAATATGAATGCTTGGGCATAATATAAGACTTATAATAAAGGAAATATCTAAGGGAAAGGTAGATACTATATGCTTTCATTATATGTTGTTAAGAGTATATGTAGGCTAGAAGTCCTTAAAGTTTAAATGGGTATTTTTCCTTAAGGGATTGAGTGTCTATTATTAGATAAAAGATTCTTGTATTAAACATTAGATTAAGTTTGTTCTGTCTGGATTAACTGCTAAATTTTGATTTTAGTAATCTAGTTATAGATAATCAGTGTTTGAGCAGTAGGCACTATAATTGCATGTCAAGGTTCTAATTAAAAGATAGTTAAATTAAAAAGTTGTGAAATTGTACTTTTTATGACAGATTTCAATCTTCTTTAAATTTACTTTGCTTGAGGACAAGCAAAAATTCAAGTATGGGGGAGTTAATAAACTTGTATTTTATACACTTTCCATTGTTCAATTAGTGCTTAAATTTGTCAATCTTAATCAAAATTTAAAGAATTGGTACTTTGATGTGTTGATTTCTGTTGATTCAGGTCGTTGAGTACTTTGAATGATAGATAAATGAAGTGAATGAAGTTTGGAGTAAGAAATCATCTTCATATGAGCAAAACAGAGTCAATACCGACTAAACAATGTTCAACACCGTCGATGTTCAAAGGAGAATCTTCAAGTGTTCAAAATTCTCAACAAACCCATGATTTTAAAAGCGAATTCACCAACAAATATACTAGATGGAATCAAGTAGTAATAGTATGAGTGAGTATTGTTCCTACGAGGAAAGTTAAGTACTAAACTTTTATTGACTCCAACTAATATTTAGGCAAAAAATTCAGATCAATTGTTAATTAACACTACTTTACCTAATTTCTAATTTTAGTTAATCTACTTAATTATTCCTTAATCACAAAACTTATATTACACTATAGTAGGAACTTGGATCAAATCCGAGTTTTGCTAATCAAGTTGAAATCAAGTTATATTGACAATTAGATCTCATGATTATTCAAGTGGAACTATTTAGATTAAAAATTCTTCATGAAGTTCTTAAAATCTTTTAAACCTTAAAACACTCCAGTAGCTTCTGCTACTCAGATTATCAAAGGAATTAACATTATGAACAAAGAATCTCCTAATTCATTAATTGCCTAATGACTTAAATTGAGTCTCCCCTAATCTCTTAGTAAAAATTCAACTTAAATACATTGCATTTAACACAAAGATAATTCCTAAATAAGATATAATGTCTCAGCTTCCGCATTTTTATATTAAATCTACATTTACGAATTCTAATGAAATCATATTTCTCTCCCGAGCAACCTAACTTCTAATTAACCAAAATCTTTCTCGATATAAGGCTCATTGTAGGAAATCAACATGAATATTGCAAGATTCTAACAATCATATAACATAACTCAACCATCGCTTTAGTAAATAATGGATTTAATCACATTCCCACCGTTATAATTTAACCTAACGTTGAAACAAGAAAACTTATAGAATCAATATCATGAACAAAACTCATAATGATCTAAATATAAGATTTTCAGATAATATTAAACATAGAAACTTGAATTAATAGCAGAACCAAACCGTACAAAGTTTCCCACAATGATGATCAGTAACTATACAAACAAATTCTAGAACACATCACGATCAAAGAATGATTTTGGAACTTACTTCTATGATATAGTTCTCTAGGCCACTCTCTATTCTAAGGATATGTCTTCTATAAAAAAAAAAATAAACTCCCTCCTTTTTGAAACTGTCATTCCTAAACTTTTAAACATTTCAAATGCAGAATAGACACGTAAAGTTTCAACTGCGTAATTTAACGTCGGCGGTTTCTTATCGTACATTAGCAGTGTAGAGGCCGGCGTTAAGATTTTTGAAGATGTGATAGTTGAATGCCGGTGTAAACGCCAACGGCGTTGAATATGGAATTACCAGCGTTCATTGAAATTCTACACACTTGTAGATTTATCCTTGCAATTGGCGGCATTCAATATGAAATGTGGTGTTGCTTCTGTATTGCTTTGTTTGTTCATTTTAATATTAATTCCAAGCTCAAAGTTTATTCCCTTCAATTATTGATTCTCCAAGTTCTCTATGACCTGATTAAGCACAATTTAACACATTAAAGTACCAATTCTTTCATTTCTATAAAGATAAACACAATAAAGCTTCAAATAAGAGATGAAAAGTGTATGAATTTTAGGTTTATTAGCGGTGTTCGCTATTCACAAAAGCGAATTTCTTAAACTGGCTCCTATACAGCCAGTGCAAGAAGGGATTTTTAAGCTTCTACAATTGATACATACGCCAACAAATTGAGAAGCAATGCCTCCAGCGTTGGGGTGGCGTTCAATGTACTCAAAATATGATCTGTTTAACACCGCTTCTACACTGCACGTAGAGGATGCAACTACCGGCATATATGTTGGCAGTTGAAAGAATTCATGCCATTTATTTTGAATGGGGTGTCATTAAAAAGGAGAAACCATAGAGAAAAAGAGAAAAATGGAGAACATGAAAATAGAAAGTTTTTATCACTTTATTATATCTACAATCAAAGATTAGAACTTTCGCCTTGTTATTCATGTTTTTGTGATCAAGACTACGTGTAAGAACAATTATACAGTTTCATTTTTCAATTCAATCTTTTTCTATGTTCAATGTAAGTTAAGTTGTCTGCTATTATGTATATTTTTTGTGCAATTGTGGAAATTGACTGGATCTTTATATTAAAACAATGTTATGCTAGATTTTAATGGTGGGAACTTGATAAAAATCCAAATGTGCTAAGAGGATTGTTGACTTTGTATTATGGAATTAATAGAACCATGATTATTTATGTTTAATTCCTGTTTTGAATCTGGGTCTGGAAGGAATTTGATCAGATTAACTTTGACAACTCTGGAGAGAAGTCGTAATAGAAAGGAATTTTTGAATTAAGATTTAATGACAAAAAGCAGGAGCAGAGTTATTAGATCTAGTTTAGAAACTTTAATTTAAGATTAATGCAATGTTTGACATCAATATTACATTAAGAAATTAGGGGACCTTGCTTTTAAACATTAGACAATTGCAGGATTAGAAAGTTCTCGATTGTAACTTTGATTCCTCCAATAATTTAAGTAGCAGAAGCTATCTGTTTATTTCGAGGTTAACTGGTTTTAAACTTCAATTTTTGGTTTATACTCTTAGAGTTTCACATAAACATTCATGTGTTCTAATATATTATATAATACAAATTAAGTATGATTAGCAACATTTGGAGTTAATCCGTGTTCCACTTAAAATCATTATAAGTATCTATTTAGATCAAAAGTGATCATTTAATTAATTTAGATAAAAGTTGAAGCAGATATTTAAAATAAGTAGATATTAAGCCTTGAATTCAATTGCTTAAATATTATTTAGAACTAATTCAAGTTTGGTATTTAATTATTCCCATGGGAATGATACTTTTCTCATCATTATATTACTTGATTTGATCAGTGCACTTGCTGGTAAATTCTCTTTTATACAAACATTTTTAGGATCAATAGTAGTCCATGCTTTTAATCTTATTATAGCCGACATGCATTAAATTTTCAGTACTTTTGGAGAGATATTTAATTATGAAAAATCATCACCTTTTTATGTATGTAAAACAATACATTATACTACCAGAAAATTTTAATTAATGTACCACCAAGAAATTTATTATTTTGCAAGGTATAAAATCATATTTTTAATTTTTAATTCTTTTTAAATTTTTAACCCATGCTATAGCCAAAACTGGGGATGACAATTTCTCAAGTCAACATAATTTACCCCGATGTCCTTAGGGATTAAGCATACCAATTTCGATTACTCTGCCATATAGGCATAATTATTGACAAATAACAATCTCGTACGACAATAAAAAACCATGTTGAAATATTGGTCCATATATCGTATCTTTAGTTTTAGCTATATCGATTTTTTTTTTTTTTTTGGCTAAGTGCTTTTCATTCATCTTGCTATCTTGAGTTAACTACGTGACAATCTCTTTAATGTTTTCTTATGCATATTACTCGACAGCTATTTCCTCATCTTCTTCTTCTACCGTCATGCAAACTATTCAATTGAAAACTTGTGATTAGTATGCTTCTCAAGTGTTAAGTACACATTAGCTTCTTACACATTATAAAATAACAACTACAAAGTTACCCTTATTCTAGAAATTGAAAATTGGAAAATAAACAATACTTGTAGAAGAAGAATGTGAAGCAAAATTAAAAATTATGTATTCTTTAGAAATTAAAGAGTTGAAAAATAATTGAAAAAAGAAGAGTAAAAGGAAAACAAATGAAAAAGAGAATCATTGGCTAAAAAATGTTGTATCAACATTATAGTTTGGTTTGAGATGGAAAATGTATCTTCCATGTTGTCATATTCAAAATGCCTAAATCTAATCATAATGGATTTAGCGAAATTTCTTCACAAACTAAGTTAATGGTTGCGATATATCCACCAGACCTATTGCAATGTTTTTTCATCCATAGCAAAACGAGCTATTGTAATGTATTCATCACTAGTGTTCTTATGCGACTTGAAAATCTGTTTCTGATGAGGATCAATTTGCAATTAATGAAGAAAACAAAGAAAACATGCTAATTATGCCTATTATCCAAGCCGTGATCACATTTGGCGAAATCCAAGAAGACCACATCGCATATTACGCCTGTGACAAGAAACGTGATCATATGCTTACGCCTATCGCGCTTGTGACGTTGCAGTTACTAACACTGGAATGAAGATTAGTGGAGATCACATCCTAGAAGACGGCCATGACAAGGTTGGTGATATGCACATCACGATCCGATTCATTCTTGTGATCTACATGAAGACTGAAGACCTGAGAGGATCATGACCTGCATTTCGGCTATGATGGAGGCTATCTCCGATGATTGCAAATTGTTTTATTTTATATCTTTTCTTTATCTTTTAGATATCTTTCTTAGATTTATCTACTTAATTACTATTTTACCCTTATTTAGGTCATTCGTATATAAAAGGGTCGTTATTTTTGTAAACACAAGAATAATTGATCATTAGTCTTTGAATAAGATTCTTTCTTGAGAGTTCTTACTCTTACATCTCTTATCAATCTTCCTTGATTGTGGTAGGATTCTTGTTTTGTTATCAATCTTTATGATTGTGGCAAACAAACCACTTTAGTTAATATATGAATCATATCAAATTAACGAAAGTGTAATTTGGGTTACTCTTGGTATGTCATATCCTAAAATAACACCATCCATATCTTTTGTTTTCTATTCTTATTATTCAAGAAACCCTAATACTTGTGTTAAGTCTTAAGACTTCTTTAGGAATTAAGTATTATATTATTGATATTGTTCTTATCAATAGAATACCTAGTGATTATCTTCTAGGTTTATCATTATTTTGGTATCAGAGTGTGTTTTAGTCACCTCATAATATTAACTCCTAGATACACTAGTGATTAAATACTTAGGTGTATCAATTTCATTTGTAAAATTTGCTCTAAAGTGTCTTATCCACAACTTGGTAGCTTTTAGTTTTGTACTCTTCCATTGGTCATAGATTAGGGCACCAAATTGTTACAGTGATCATCACAAAGACCCATTATAATATCCTACTGCTAATGTTTTCTTTTCTTTGATTTGGGTTATAGGAAGTCTCTAAAAGGTTTCTTGAAATGGAGATTTATTTCTGATTATAAAATTGGATGCTACATTTATATAATAACACTCATATATGGACATCTAATTCTAATTAGGATTTTCTAATTAACTAATTAAAGAGTAATTACTAACTTTCCAACTAATTTTATCACATTTTTTTATATTATCCAATTATAATAATACATTGAAATAATAAAATTGTAACTATATAATTTCCACCAAAACATGGGAGTATGTAAATAAATACCTATACACATGAAACTTATTGCTAACACATAAAAATTTAACTCACATAAACTTCTTACTATTAAGTTAATAATTCTTTAACAATAAAAGAAGTCTTGAATTATTGTTGGTGTGAGTTATATTTAAATAAATTGTACTTCATGCAGATATATTTCACCATTTTTCACATTGCATATTTATTTGATCTCTCTTTGTACCTATATATTAAAAAATGTCAATCTCCAATTGATGAACTATAGCTAATTGAATAAAGTGATATTATTGAATATTCTTAATAGATTAATATAAAAAAATAAAGTAATTAAAAAAAAAACCTTAACATGGGTTGCATGACCCTTAAAAGTGATGGTTAGCTACCTTTCTCCTATAGGCTGAGGCTTGAAAAATAATGTGCTTAAAAAAAGGGTGATAGATTAGGTGGGCTTGCATGACACTTTAGATCCTTACAAGTGTTCGTTAGCTACCCTTATCCTTGGGGGCTAAATCTTAAAAATTATGATGGATTATGTGATTGACCTACTCATGACGTATGTCCACTTATCCAAATTGGTGAGTCGCCATCACATCATCCTTCTACTAAAGAAGAAGAAGAAGAAGTCTCCAGTGAGTAGAAGCCACAAATGTGGATAAATATTCTTACAAATTGAGTCATTATTTTTACATGTTAGGGCTTCTAGTTAAGATTTAGCTTTAGGATAACTAACCAAGGTTATTAGGGCTTTTTTTCCACTTTTTTTTTATGTTATTCAGTTTTTAAAAAAATACTAAATTGTATTAATTTATAATTAATAATTATAGAACAATCACAGATCGTTAATAAAGACAATCTATGAAAAAACACACATGTGTAAAATGTCAATATGATGCATCATTAATTTCGAGCTATTTACTAAAATCATATTATCATTAAAAGTAATCTATACTAATGCTTCATTTTATCCCTAATGAATTCTTTTGTGTGTGTAATAGTCCATATCATCATTATAAAAAACTCAGCTGAAAGTTTTCCTATCATTATCACAAAAAGGAGTATAAAACTGTTATTACTAGTATATCCATTAAAACTACATAAAGAAGGTTCATATTATATATTTAAGGATGTTGTAGTCCTCTAGTGGAGCCAGGGATTTCAATCCATTGTAATTGAAGTTCAACTTCACCACACTCAACGTTGTTAAGTCTAAGAACCATATTTTGGACAACTTTTCCATTGTCCCAAACAACGTGGCTCTCTTCAGCAAGACAGTTTTGCCTTGTGGGTTGAATTCTTTGAATTATGGTTCCATTTGGTTGCCTTCACAGCTCATCATCGTCTTCAAAGCATTTACAAATGTCTGGATTTCAAATTCAGCATCACCCATTTTATCATCTATGAATGTGTCCTTGTCATTGACCATCTATTAAAACAACACACATTATTAATTAAAAATAATGATATATTTCTACTTGTTAATAGCAGGGTTAAAATATAAGTTGGTGAAGTTATTTATAAAAAGAGAGTGCTTTAATGGGTGACATAATCCATGTATCTACGTTAATCTAAATCAAGGCAGTTTTATTTATAATATCGAACTAATTTAAATGACAAAAAATAAAAAATACATAGGGAATGATCTCCGTAATAATGTTTTAAATTGCAAAAACATGCAACATTTATAAGCTAACATGAGTTTGATTATTAATAAAACAAAAACAAGCAAAGTGGTGAAGCGAATATATAGAAATGACAAATATTATATATATATATAGTATATATGCTAATATTATTGA
Organism: Combretum micranthum; assembly: GCA_024138025.1. Taxonomy (NCBI): domain Eukaryota; kingdom Viridiplantae; phylum Streptophyta; class Magnoliopsida; order Myrtales; family Combretaceae; genus Combretum; species Combretum micranthum. The sequence goes on from JAMXBD010000560.1 coordinate 657,210, forward strand.
TGCTATATTTACTTACGATTTGAAAACTGGATTTTGTCATAATTCTGCTTTTTATTTGAAATGTTACTATGCTCGTAAAGGAACTCATAATAAATGAAAATAAAGAGGGAAAAATCAGAAGTTAATGCATAATGAATTTTTTGTCAATTTAGTATCCCATTTAATATAATTACCAAAATAGGCTTTAAATGAAATATTTACCAAAATGTCTCTTTAAAACTGCATAATGAAAATGCAGTTTATGTATATGTCGAAATCACATGTTTAACATGTGATTTCTATTTAAATTATACAAATAATAACTCATATGTTGAAAATGTAATTTTCATTTAAAATTTTCAGCGAATTCTACATGTGATTTCTTTACAAGCAAAGATGCTATTTTACAAAGGCATTTTAATAATTAATTTAGCTCCAATGATACTCATTAATTATTTTTTTAAAAAGGGTGAACTTACCATTCATTCAATGCATAACATAAATAAATATATAATATTTTGTTCACCAGGATATTAAGAATGGTTATATTTTAGCTAAATAGCAAGAAGGCTAATCTTGTCACTAGAAATTCAAGTAAATGATAGGTATACTTGGCTTATCTATTTTTAGCAATTCTCTTCATTAAGGTGTGACATATAAGAAATAGTATTTGATATACACATGCATTTTTTTTTGTGTCATAGCCTTACTCTAGGTGTTGTTAAGAACATAAGATAGTTTTTTTTTTTTTTCCATTTTGTTGAGAAATTTATTGATAACTAAAACTGCTTATGATTAACCGCCATAATTCCTCAGAATTTTAAAGTTTTGATCATAAAAAAACATTTAAAAATCTCAAATGATATCTTCTTGAGAAAAGTAAAGCAAACCCAATAAAGTACCTAATTTTTTCTCTTTTTCGTTTATTTATTATAATTATTCAATTTGAATCCTGAAAATTACATAGCAGTACTTTGTCTCTTATTCTACAAAGGTCTGGAATGTGATATTATATACTATGTATTTATGCATTAAAAGAAAAAAAAGAAAGGAAATAGTAAACTTACAAGCTTGATGGGCACAATTGGATCCGAAACTGAAAGTGTCAGATTTTCATTCCACTCAGGATTAAGATTCTTCTTAATTACTCGAGTTTTAAGTTTCTGATGCACATAAAACATATACGTAAGCAATTGCTTTCATCTTACAAAATTTCAACCCACTTGAATTACGGATTTGAATATAAGAAGATAAAATATAGGAAATAAAAATCAACCAATCTCTACACTTCTAAATCATGTACACTGAAATTTAAAATCCAATATCATGGAGCGGCTAAGATAGCGTGGCCAAGATACAGCGTTGCTTTAGGGAAACAAATTCAGTAGTGGAAGTATTAGCACATCTCGAACACGTAATAAAAATTTTATAAGAAGCTTTTATTACAAAAATCATTATTGAATAGCTGTTGATTACTTAAATTATGAATAAGAACTGAAATAATTTTTTTTAAATATTCTATTTAAATAAAAAATTAATAAATAAAATTTTATTATCCCTCTATTTTACTTATTATGACGAATAATAATTTATTATAACCTTTAATTTGTTTCATTATATTCTAGTCATTTGACATCATATATTTGCTATTTTCAAACAGATATTTATTAAAAAAATATATACTAATGAAAAACTGATAATTTCACTCATAAACTGATTAAATAGATATGATACAGATAAGTTATAAATATATATAAGATACAGATATAATATAGTGAAAGAGACCCTTATCCAACAATGAACTATGGAATAACCTTAATCACCGAAAGACAAGAAAGAACATGAAAGAAGAAGAAAGTAGAATCATCACTAACCTGCTTGCCCATCCTTACGATAACATACGGATCACTACTTCTAAGATCTCGGACAGCAAGATTCACTCCCCTTCGAATGTGAATCCTTAGAAGACCTAACATATCCTCCATGCTATTTTCTTATACAAAGCTAGGTGGCTTTTATCCTTTTTCAGGTTATAGCATATATTTGTTGCAATTTCAATTTTGAAGCCGGCAAACTGCAACTTATATACGCTGGTGATGTCTGCTTCTTCATTATTTATATATACAAGAGGAGAAATTGTGAATCTGGATGGGAACGAGTTTCGGGGAAATAAATTTATATTTTTATCTTTCAACCCCTACCTGATGTTGATAAGCAAACTTTGATACTGTTGTTGTCGTTACTTCGTTGTCCCACGCGTCTTTCTATGTAAAGTCGGCTTATGTCAAGAAGGAAAATATGATCGCGTGCGAAGGAGCCATAGGAAGACGCGTTGTTTATATTAATTTCTTGTTCTAGAATTTGGGAGTATATCTCTTTTTATTTTTATTTTTTTCATGGATAATTTCTCATAATATACGGAGTATGATTCTTAATTATGTATGACTTGGATTGTGGCAATGGCCCTCACAAAAATTACTACAAAATTTATATACATTCCAACAAAACAAAGAAAATGGAAAAAGCTATTGTTTTCTTTTACTCATTAAAAATGGAACAACCTTGTAAGAAACCATTTCAGAGGATTAGGTAGTCCTACTAAGCTACATGGGAAAATATCTAATGTTGTTATGTCATGGTTGCTCTCTAGGTATATCCTAATCCTATTCAATATAATATGGATTTTTCTATCAAAATTTAGGGTCATTGTCCACCTATACATAGTTGTTGGGAGAAAGAAGCCACTTCATCCATAATATGATTGTACGTATTTGTATTTTATTACGTCCGGCGCACTTATCCAGGGAAGATTCTATGTGGTCCCGGTCTTTTGTCTAGGGTGGGATTAAAATATGATCCCCAAAAGTATTTTTTCAGTTTACCAGTCTGAAATTTATCAAAATTTTAAGGTTAAAGTATCCAGTATAGAGTACCCCTAAAATTACCTTAGAACGAAACCCGTAAGTTCTTACTAGAATTTCAAACTATGGGAAGTAATTTCAAGGTTAAACAATTTCACCAACCCTTCGGCATATTTGGTTGTAGTTTTGCTCGGATGGTTGACCTTTTAGAAAGCTATTATTCTGAAGGATGAGATAGGAAGATATACTACATCAAAATGAAAAGAACTTCATTATACAGATGGATAAATTGAATTAAAAAGTATCAATATTTGAAAGTAAGTTTATCAATGATATTAACATTTAAAATGGTTAAAAAAATCAAAATTTTACAAAGTCAGTAATTTACCTTCTCGTATAATTTAGTTTTGTATGAAGTTACAATCATTACTAATTTAATTATATCTATAAATAACCATATAAATATATATGCGCACATTGATTATATATAAGGAAAATTAATAAAGAACCACCCAAAAATTAATACTTTACATAAACTTTGTTAAACATTTATAGTTAAATGAACATACCTAAATATTGATATTTTTTAGTATAATTTATCATTTATATATATTTATTGGATTAGTGTGTAGATATTGGTTATATAGCGGGTAAAAGATACATCGACTCCTCAATATTCACCCTTTCTTTTTCTATATGAATTCTAGATATTTTTGAGTTTTACTAAAATTAGATTCTATTAATTCCTTTCAACCATTTACACGTCAACGTTTGATTCGCCTTGAATTAGCTGGTAAGGTGTTTTCACTTGCGTAATTTTTGCAAACTTTTTATTTTATTTTTTGTTTGTGACAAATATATGTATCATCATTTTTGTTATATTAATTAAATATTATTTTATTTAATTAATAATTATTAATGCATCGGTAGCCGGTATGTATAGGTAAGGAAAGTCGAGCCATCCATCAGTTTCTCATACTCAGTCCATTATTAAGACGGACGACCAAGTATTTTTCCATCTATGATCCCATCACGGACCTGAATAATATCAAAATATTTGATCACATCTGAAAAAGATCCAAAACATTTATTAATATGATAGAACCTATTATGTTATAACTAACATAATATCATAGAATTTTCCTCCTCCTCGTGTTTGCATGCATAAAGGGATTATAATATTACTATCAAATGGCGTCGTGTTACATCAAATTAAGAACCCTAATAAATGGAGCTAAGTTGAAAAATAGAAGTTTGGAATGTATTAATAGATATCAATTATTATGAGGCACATGTGAGAGGATATTAAATAAAAAAAAAAAAATTGACCACTTTTTTCGTTCGTTTAATTACTTTTATATAAAACGTTTAATAAACACGAAAAGGAAGAAGTTGTTATTTGATTCTCAGTATGCATGAACAGACCGAAAAGGAAGCATCCATTTGACTTTGAAAATGGAAGCATCTTTTCTGGCGAGGAAGAAAGAATTTAACTGGTGCAAGACCTTAACGAAAGAGCAAACCTGGTAGCTAGAACACAGTGCATCTTCTTATTCTAGAGGAATTTAAAATCTTACCTGCCCTTCAGGCTCCTTCAGCTGCACTTGAAACTTCCGGGTCCACTATGGTTTTACAAGATAATATTGGCAAAGATATTTCATTTTGTTCTTCTTCTTTTTTTTAATTTTAATATTTTTCTTATATTTGTTATGCTTAAAATTTTAAAATCATCAAAGAATTCAATAATGTTCTCGAGAGTAATGATAGATGGCAAACAACTAGTGAGTACAGTTGAGCCTATGAAATAATTAGGGGCGAATAGATATAGGTTTAATTTTTTCGTGTGACAATTTATAAAAGCTATACACTGTTTACATGGCTTCTTTAGGACACATTAGTACTGAAAAATATACGACAAACAAGACACAAAAGACTATAGATGTTACAACCAGAGAAAGAAGTTGTTATGCTTAGACAAACAAGACACAAAAGATCACCTCACTATATGACAAAACTATACATCATAGAATTTTACACTACAAAAACATAGCCGAGTGGCACATTGATGTTTGGTTTGTTTGCCAACTTGGCATAACAAAATTTGTAACTATGACAACCAGCTTTCAACCAAAACTTGTGCAACAAATTACATGAGGAAATATAAATAGAGAAATATCAAGAAAAAAGGGTAGCTTTTACCCTAGAAAAAAATAATGAGCCTTTAAGAGTTCTCCAGAACTCGAATCTAGTAACCTTCGTTTTCTTTACCTTGCATAAAGTACAGAAGAAATAGTTAGAGAAACAAATACACACTAATGATAACATCATTAGATAGATTTTATAAAGAAGCATATAAAATTACTAACTTTTTTGAAGATCTGTAAAAGAATTAATTGAATCTAGAAACCCTAGATAATACAAGGAAAGAAATAGAAAACATACCTATGGGAGTTTTGCTTAAGGTGCATTTTAGAATTTGGTCTGCATTAGTGTTAAAATATCCCAAGCCTTCACCTAAGTTAGAAATTGCAATTAGATAGTTTAAACGATGCAAATAAAATAGATAATGAATTACGATTGGATAAATCAATGAATTAATTTAGTAAATAGAATTAAGTTGAAATTTGAGATTTCAAATTCCTAAACCCATAAACATGTCGTTTAAATGTTTAGAGATTCCTAAAACCCTAAACTTTAGCTCAACATTCCATATCCTAAATCCCTACTAATTTTGAGATCTTTTCCTTGCATAAAAATATTAGATCTTGAACTTATGCTCAATTTATATATCAGTTTGATATAAACTGACATTCTAAATCAAATCCTTATCTCAAGTCCTTTATTTCTAACATATTGATCCTCAAATTATTTTCTAAATACTTTCAGAATTAGAGATATTGATGTGAAAGTTTTAAACCTAATACTTTATTCTAAAATATCCCTAACCCTTATCTATATAAATATTGATTTTCCTTTTAACTTTTTGGGCTACTTTTCCTTTTCTTTCATTTCCCCTTCTCTTTCCCATTTCTTCTTCTTCTCTTATTATTTCTTTCTCAAAACCCAAACCCCTAAATCGCAAATTCAACAAGAGTATAGAAGAAATCAAAGATAGAAAACAAGGTAAAGGATAGAAATCATACGAGGAACAACTCCAAGAGCATAGGAGAAGAAGTAGTAGAAAAGATCAAGAAGTTAGATTTACCTAAAAAGATAAGTTTTGTTACTTTCTTTGCTTTAATTGTTGTTTATGTATGCAAGTGCTAAATTAGAACTAGATAGATATAGATCTTGTAATAGAATTGATAAATTGGTAAGATATGGACCTGTATGTCAAAATATGCAAATGTATACACATGTGTGGATCAAGTGTTTGATGGAATAATTTATGCTAATATGATGTAAATACATATAGAGAAATATTAATAAGTTAAGATTATGCATGTTTGTACTTATAATAAGTTGTTTTTATTGATATATGATGAAAACAAGTAGTTAGAATTAGTGTAAAACACTAAGGAAAAACAAAACATAATCCCTCTATCCATCATGGTCGTATCATGCGAAAAATAAAATTTAGGAGGATAACAGGCATGATAGAGGGTATAGTCTCCTCTGGTCAAAAAATAAAAAATGATAACGGGCCTTATAATTCAAGTAATGAACATTACAGCCTAGATCATGGCCGTTACGAAGGGCGTGAGCTCCTTTAACAAGAATTTTCAAAGGAAAAAACCTAGATCACAACAATGGTCGCCTATGATTTGGAAAAAGCTTTATGATCAAAGCAAATCACTCCCTTTTGGTTGCCCACGATGAGGAAAAAGTTCATTATCAGAACTAATCACACCCTTTAGGTTGCCCGTGATTAGTTGCCTGACAATTTTTTCAAAAAACCAAGCTCATCACGGGACCTATCTCACCTGTGATTTGACCAAAACTTTTCCCCTATTTTAAACTTCAAAATTTGCAACTTTTACACTTTTCTAACCTCCTTCAAACATATTCCCAACTTCTTAATTCATCAAACATGTATTCTATCAACATCTAACATTCATAAACTTCATTTTCATCTCATTAAACACATCAAACGTCAAGCTAAACTCATTTCATTACATTAGCACATTTACTTCACATAACCTAAGTCTTGAACATCAAAACTTATGCATCAAGTTACTACTTAACTTCCAATCATGTCCAACACAAATATCATCACTTCTCCACTCCAAAACTCATAAATCTTCATCCCAAACACATTATTACACTCTTATACATACACAATCACTTTAGGCTTTGTTTTACACCACATCACCTTAACCTATTTAAATGCAACTTCAAGCTTCCCCAACACTTCACACTACTTCCAAAACATATTTAACAAACCCATATAATATCAAAACACAACCCAACATTCATTAGTACATAAAACCATTCAAATTCATATATGATATAAAAACTTACGCTAACATGCATTTAACTTCCAAAGCAAAAGAAAGAGTAAGAAAGAACTTATAAACTTGTATTACTTTCATGGAAGAAGCTTTAACTTATAGAGAAACACTTGGGCTTAGAAGATTTCTTTACTAAGAGTTTGGGGTAGTTGTTTGGGTAAAAGAAGGAAACAAAGGAAAAAGATAAAGTGGTATTTTCAGGTAGGATTTTAGGTTGCCAAAAGAGTGTATTTTTTATCAATATTAGGGCTCATGTATATCTAAAACTTTGACTTTTGGGTATATAAGGGGTTGAGCTTTGTTTGGCTTGATTTGGGGCTAATTTGAACTTAAAATAAACTTGAAATGGGCTTAAATTGTAGTGAAAATTTTGCTAATAGTTTTAGACATTTCAAAAGTTGTTTTGATAACTTTAAACATAACACATACACATTAATTCATAAAAGACACAAACATTAATTATACTTTACACACATTAATATACATAAAATAATAGCATTAATCTCATCACACATATACACATATATCAATAATTTATATTAATAAACATAGTATCAATCCATAACATTCTACTAACATACTTTTTATACTAACAAGAACTTACGCCTTGTATAGCAAATCTATTTCTACACATTCATTTTGATATATCAAATTCATTTTAAACTTAATATTTAGAACTAATATTATATTTACATGAAAATTAAATTATTAAATAAATTAGGTTATTTCATTCTTTCCTCCTTTAAAAAGTTTCATCCTCGAAACTTAACTTACTTCAAGACTCGAAAAGCTCAGGATACTTCTGTCTCATCACACTCTCTACTTCCCAAACCGCTTCTCTCTTGGATTGATTGCTCCATTGGACTTTTACCATAGGTATCACTTTGTTTCTCAATTCTTTGTCCATTTTGCCTAAGATTCTGATCGATTTCTCTTCAGTAGTCAAATCTAGTAGTATCTGTAGCTGATTCATATCCAATATAGCATCGGGATCAGATATGCATTTTCTAAGTTGAGACACATGAAAGACGTTATGAACACCCAATAGACTTGGTGGTAAAGCTAATCTGTAAGCTGCTGGTCCTATTCGTTCTAGAACTTCATAGGGTCTAATATATCTTGGGTTCAATTTGCTCCTTACTCCAAGTCCGAAAACTCCTTTTGTCGGTGATATCATGAGAAATACTTGATCTCCAAGTTCAAACTCTAAAGGTCTTCTTCTCAAGTCAGCATAACTTTTATAACGGTCTTGAGCTGCCTTTAACCCCTGTTTAATCATTTGAACCTTATCAATCGCTTGCTGCACCAAATCAGGACCAATTAATGCTCTCTCACCCACTTCATCCCAATGTAGAGGAGATCTACACTTTCTCTCATACAAAGCTTGATATGGAGCCGTTTGAATCGCTGTCTAATAACTATTATTGTATGCAAACTCAACTAGAGGTAAGTGCTCATCCCAATTCTTTCCAAAATCTAAGGCACAAGCTCTAATCATATCTTCAAGAATCTGAGTCATCCTTTCTAATTGACCATCGGTTTATGGATGAAATGTCATACCAAACTGTAACTTTGTCCCAAGAGCTTCATGAAGACTTTTCCAAAATCGACTAACAAATCTAGTATCTCTATCTGAAGTGATGGTCTCGGGTATACCATGTAATCTCACTATTCTCGAATATAAATCTGGGCCAACTTGTTAAGGGAATACCCAACTCTTAATGGAATGAAATGTGACGATTTCGTTAGCCAATCTATAATGATCCAAACCATTTCATTTTTAGCTATCGTCCTCAATAGAGCTGTCACAAAGTCCATTGTGATTTCATCCCATTTCCATTCTGGAATCTCTAGTGGTTGCAATTCTCCTCCAGGTCGTTGATACTCAGTCTTCACTTGTTGACATACTAAACATTTAGAAACAAGTCTTGCAATATCCTTCTTCATTCCTTCCCACCAAAAATGTTGCTTCAAGTCTTGATACATCTTTGTGTTTCCAGGGTAAATCGAATATGAGGAGGAGTGAGCTTCTTTCATTATCTGTTTCCTCAAGTCATAAATCTCGAGTACATAAATTCTATCCTTAAATCTTACAACACCTTTATCATCGATCCTCATATCTTTCTTCTTCCCTTCACTTGTCTCATTTCTTAATCTCTGGCTTTCAGGTTCTTCCAGTTGTTCTCACTTAATTTGATCCAGAACTATTGGTTACACAGATAAGCTTGCTAACATAAACTGAATATTTTCCATTGTTATCTCAATATCCATCTTCAAAAGACCTTCTTGTAGTTCTCGTCGAGTTGCAATCAAAGATTCCACATTCATTTGCTTCTTCCTACTGAGCGCATCTGCTACAACATTGGCTTTTCTTGGGTGATACAAAATTTCAACATCGTAGTCTTTGATTAACTCTAACCATCTTCGCTGATGCATATTCAATTCTTTATGGGTGAAACCGTATTTCAAACTCTTGTGATAAGTGAATATCTTACACTTTTCACCAAATAAATAACGTCTCCAAAGCTTCAATGCTAATATCATTGTAGCAAACTCCAGATCATGAATCGGATAATTCCTCTCGTGGGGCTTTAATTGTCTCAATGCGTAAGCTATAACTCGATTATCTTGCATCAAAATACATCTAAGTCCTTGAAGTGAAGCATCACTGTAAATTACGAACTCTTCTCCACTAACTAGAAGTATTAAAATCGGTGCAGAAACCAATCGTTCTTTCAGCTTGAGAAAAATTGAGTCACAATCTTCATCCCAATCAAACTTCACATATTTCCTTGTCAATTTAGTTAATGGTGAAGCAATTTTAGAAAATCCATGTACAAATCTTCTGTAATAGCTTGCCAAACCTAGAAAACTCCGTACTTCTGTGACATTCGTAGCTTATGGCCAATCCAAAACCGCTATAATCTTCTCCGAATCGACAGATATTCCTTCCTTTGTAATGATATGTCCCAAGAATGCAACTTCTCTCAATCAAAACTTGCACTTGCTTAATTTAGCATAAAGCTTCCTCTCTCTTAATCTTTGTAGAATAAGTTTCAGATATTTCTCGTGTTCTTTCATATTCCTTTAATACACCAATATGTCATCAATGAAAACTATTACGACTGATGCAGATAATCTCTAAATACCCTATTCATCAGATCCATAAAAGCTTTTGGGCATTTGTCAAACCGAAAGGCATAACTAAAAACTCAAAGTATCCATATCTTGTTCTAAAAGCTGTCTTCGATATATCTTGTTGCTTAATCTTGAGTTGATGGTATCCAAATCTTAAATCTATCTTAGAAAACATCGCAGCATCCTCAACTGATCAAATAAATCATCAATTGGAGGAAGTGGATACTTGTTCTTGATCGTCACTTGATTTAATTCCCTATAGTCTATACACATTCTTAAACTTCCGTCTTTCTTCTAATAAATAAAACTGAGCACCCCAAGGAGAAATGCTTGGACAAATAAACCATAAGTTTTGTAATTCCTTTAACTGGCTTTTCAACTCTTTCAACTCGATCTGAGCCATACGATATGGAGCCTTAGATACAAGTGTCGTCCCTAGTATCAGATCAATTCCAAACTCAATCTCTCTATCCAGTAGTAGACTCAGTAATTCCTCAGGAAAGACATCGATAAATTCCTTTACTACTAGTACCATATCAACTCGAGTTCTTCACTACCATTGTAATTCCCACATCCTTCTCCCACAACTCCATAGAATACATATTCTTTGGTCTACTTCTTTCCAAAACATGAAACAATCTTCCACCCTCCAACTCAAAACTTACTTCCACTTTATACAATCTATTGTGGCTTTATAAAGATTTAACCAATTCATTCCATGGATAACATCAAAATCAATTAAAGGCAAAACTAACATATCTATTGGCATGCTTTTATCATAAATCACAACATCAACATTTCTACATACACATGGCTCTTTGGATTGCATGCCAAAAGGAGTATTTACATTCATCATTCTATCATATAACACTTTAGAAGACAAACCACACTCATTCACAAAACTTCTAGCCATACATGCATGTGCAGCACCAGTATCTATCAAAGTGTATGCAAGATGATTTGCAATCTGTATAATACCTGCCAATGTATCGACTAATGGAGCTTTTTCACACTAATGCAATGCAAACACTCTAGCAGCTGCCATCCCCTTTCAAAAATTTGGTCCATCATTCTTGGACTTTTCCTTACAATTTGCCACATTATGACCTCTTTGTTGACAGTGCACATAGAAAATAGGCTTCAATTTAGGATCAGGACACTCTGAAGCTTTGTGACCTACTTTTCCACAAGCAAAGCATGCTCCAGAAGTCCATTTACACTAAACTAGTTCATGGGTCCAAAACATCTAGGCATCACTTATCAAATGGAATAGAAGAAATAGGAGTCTTCGCCACTTGTCCCAAACTTGTTTTTTTCCCCACAAATGGTCGCTTGTCTTTGCCAACATTTCCAAACCTTATATAAGGAGTATATGGCAGCGTTGATCTCTTACCAAGAAATGTAGCTTGCCTATCCCCTAAGCCTTACTTTCATTTGCAATTTGCTCCACTAACTCCGCTTTAATTACCGCTTCCGATAATGTCGATAACTGAAACTTCTTGACCTCACTCTTGATTTCCATGTTCAATCCATCTTGAAACTTCTGGACTTTCATACTTTCATTATTGTATCCCATGCCAACAAATCTAAGTAATCTGCAAAACTCAGCATAATATTCTTCAACAGTTTTATTCCCTTACCTCAAGCTCAACCAATTCGATATCTTTATTCTCTCACTGTTGATGGAATGTACTGCAAGAAGAAGGCTTCCTTGAATCGATTCCATGGTATCGGTCTTGCATACCTTCGCTATTCAATCTCCACTAATTATACGTATCTCCCTTCAACATATATATATATAGCCAAGTCGACTTTCCTATGCTTAGGTACTTACATGCTGCAAATGTTTTTCAAACTCAACTATCCAACCCTCATTGTCATCGGATCCAGGACAATTCCGTCAAAATCAGGTACCAATCATTTCGATCATCTACTAGTATATTTTGTTTCTTGTCTACAGCAGGTGGATTATATTGTTGCATAAATTGTTGTTGCTGTTGATACATCATTTGTTGATACTGTTGAACCATTGCAAACATATCATAAACATTGTAAACATAGGATTCGGATCTCCTGTAAGCATCTGAGGCATAGCTAGATATGAAGGCATCTGAGAGGCTGTGGATTCGATTAGAAAAGCTAAGCTAGTGATGGAGTCAAAGTAGAAGCTGGAATACTAGCTGATGTAGACACTCGATAGTAACTAAGAAGGAGGTGGCATACCTCTCTTTCCGAAGACTGTCGAGTCAATCTCCTTGACCATCCATCTTTAAACAACATGCAACATATATATGACATGTGATAAATTATGCAATGTCAACTAAATTCCAATTCAAATACTAATAAAACAAACATTCAAGCAAAACACACCAAACAAGCAAATCTTACACTCATTCCCAACTAAACTCATCGCACCTAAGGCCGAGTCACTCCTATGTAATCAAATAATTCATAAACATAGCTCTAATACCATCTGTAGAGACCCGACCTACTAAACCCCGAGATATAGTGTTTCGAATCCCCAACTACTTATAATATTTGCATATTATATGTAAAGTTGTCCTAAAACTACTAGTTTTATTATAATTGTTTGATTATAACTACAAAACTTTAAAAACTTTTAAGAAAACAAGATTGCTTACAAGAGCAATCCGTACATATATATATACACATCATTATTACAAGGGTTTGTGTCAATACATGACACTACAAACTTTACAATATATTCTTGTTATGAAAATATAACCAGGAGACTTCAAAGTCATTTACAAGAGAGGCTCATCTAACAAGCCATTAATATAAAGATATATATTTTTCAAGAAAAAGATTTCTTCCAAGCTTTCTTCTCAAAATCAAGGCCACTCGGGTCCTACTCGTCCCATTCATCCATAAACTTCTCAAAATCTGACCCATAACCCAAATCATCATATGGCTCATTATTAAGACCTGTGAAGCAGCAACAGTGAGCCAAAGGCCCAGTATACAGTAACAAATACACAAGCGAAATGCCAAGCAAACTTATTCTAATGCAATACATCAACAATTAAGTCATTATCTTGCTTAATTCTCATTTAACAAAACAACAGTAGGGTATTCAAACCCCGGGATCAAGCTCTGAGAATTCAGAGGTCCTGAGTAATAGTAGCTGCTCAGGGGGTTGATATAAGCAGTCCAAATACCTATGTCCCCTATATCTATTCAATAAAAGTAATCTCATCTAGAGTTTATAGTCGTTACTCAACTTTACTTAACTTAATCCATAACATCATTCAGTTTACATGTCCCCATAAACATTGAACTAAATCATATTACTTCATTTTAAGTGTAAGCAAACGTTATACAGACACTACACTCTCCATCGATTACCGCTTAACCATAAAAGAATCGCCATTGCATCATAGTATACCATTGCATCATGGTAAAGTCATTACATCATGATTGAGGTTAAAATGCCTAACTACCATGTCATTGCATCATGAAAAGGTTGCCGCTCCTTGAACCAGATTAAACTGCATAATAGACAATCAATTCGATCAAATATTAAGCCAACTTGAATTTTAGTCAAGTTCAATTATGTCTGTTCCTAGCATACAACAATCAAGCTACTGTGTACCTGAACTCAGTAGAGAATCACTAGTTTCACTCAGAGGAAAATCAACTGAAGAACCCTTTACTATAACAAGAAATTCAAAATAAAATCAACAATATTACTTAAACTATACATACAAATAACTAATTCTAGTTCAATAATTATGGAAATTCAATTATTTGTTAAATCTACAAATCCACTTAATCCATGCTTAATTATATTGCTCAATCGTCATTACACATCAATATCATTAATCTATCTCATTTTAGTCTAAAAAGATCCATTTCCTAAGCAAAAACACATTTAACAAACAAATACAAGTTTTTAAACTTTGTTTGGAAAATATATCAGCTGAAAAGAAGTAAAATTTAAGTATTGATACTTTTTTACTTTACAAGAACTTAAAACATGAAAATTGTAGATCTCTTTTTAAGATTTCCAACGCAACTTGAATCACCTCAATCAGAGGTCGAATGAAAAAGTTATGATTAAATTACAAAAACATGTCAAAGCTACAGGGGACTTATTACACCCCCTTGGTCGACCGTGATTTGGAAAAGCTTCATGATCAGAGCAAATCACGCTCTTTAGGTCGCCCGTGATTAGTTGGCTGACAATTTTTCAAAAAACTGAGTTCATCACGGGACCTATCTCGCCCATGATTTTCCCAAAACTTTTCCTCTGTTTTAAACTTCAAAAATTTGCAATTTTTACACTTTTCCAACTTCCTTCAAACATATTCTCAACTTCTTAATTCATCAAACATGTATTCTATAAACATCTAACATGCATAAACTTCATTTTCATCTCATTAAACGCATCAAACATCAAGCTAAACTCATTTCATTATATTAGCTGATGCGATATGAACCACGCTAACCTGTGAACAAGACCTGCTGTCGAGATCTGGAAATAAAATCCCTAGATCGTCTAAGAAAACTGGTGGAAACAGCGACCCATTACCTATATGGAGGCAAGAACCTTGGTATAGTCGTAGACGCCACAACCGGCGATGGCAAACCCATTAATAAGTCAAAAGGATTGCATGCCATAGGAAACTCCCGATAAGTTCATAAACAAGTTCTTTCTAAAACTCAAAGAGAAGAAACTCTCATATTTTCATTATCAAAGATATGTCATATATGTTACATCCCATAGGTTTATATAGGCTTTTAATTAGCCTAAAAACTAAGGTACAATAAATAAGGAAAAATAATCTATTAATGACTCCTAGGGATATAAAGACAAACTTGATAATTAAACAAGGAAATATGAAAAGACATAAAAAAATCCCAAAGACACAGAAACTTAAATATCCCTAATGAATATAATAAATATCCCTAAGAAAATAATAATATCAAAAAGACATGAACTTAAATTGATATGTGTGTGTGTATATAATAAATATATATATATATTTTTTTTTTTTTGTTGACACCATCTGATTCTCATCATTAGCACATTTGCTTCACATAACCCAAGTCTTGAACATCCAAAACTCATGCACCAAGTTACTACTTAACTTCCACTTATGTTCAACACAAATATCATCACTTCTCCACTCCACAACTCATAAATCTTCATCCCAAACACATTATTACACTCTTATACATACACAATCACTTTAGGCTTTGTTTTACACTCCACATCACCTTAACCTATTCAAATATAACTTCAAGCTTCCCAACACTTCACACTACTTCCAAAACATATTTAGCAATTACATATAACATCAAAACACAACCCAACATTTTTTAGCACATAAAACCATTCAAATTCATATATGATATCAAACTCATGCTAACATGCATTTAACTTCTAAAGCAAAAGAAAGAGTAAGAAAGAACTTATAATATTGTATTACTTGTATGGAAGAAGCTTTAAATTGTAGAGAAACACATGGGTTTAGAAGATTTCTTTACTAAGGCTTTGGGGTAGTTGTTTGGGTAAAAGAAGAAAACAAAGGAAAAAGATAAAGTGGTATTTTTGGATAGGATTTTTAGGCTGCCAAAAGAGTGTATTTTTATCAATATTAAGGCTCATATATATCTGAAACTTTGACTTTTGGGTATATAATGGGTTGGGCTTTGTTTGGCTTGATTTTGGGCTAATTTGGACTTAAAATAAACTTGAAAATGAGCTTAAATTGTAGTGAAAATTTTGCTAACAGTTTTAGACATTTCAAAAGTTGTTTTGATAACTTTAAACATAACATATACATATTAATTCATAAAAGACACAAACATTAATTATACTATACACACATTAATATACATAAAATAATAGCATTAATCTCATCACACATATACACATATATCAATAATTTACATTAATAAACATAGTATCAATTCATAACATTCTATTAACACAATTTTTATACTAACAAGAACTTACGCCTTGTATACCAAATCTATTTCTGCACATTCATTTTCATGTATCAAATTCATTTCAAACTTAATATTTATAACTAATATTATATTTACATGAAAAATAAATTATTAAATAAATTAGGTTATTTCAGTGCATATGTAAAAATGTGGTATGAAGTATGAGTTATGGGGTAAGAATAATACATAATTTAATTGTGACAATTTTTCATCATCTAAATTGGGTAATTGGTGATAATCCCAACGTGTTGTGGTCATATTATTAGGGATCATAGTTATGATAATATGATTAATTAACTAAAGGTAATATAACTAGACATTTATTAATTTGGAATATGGATTTCATGATTGTAATAGGATATAAAGGGTAACAATTAGATTAGTAAACCGTGGGAAACTATTCTTGGAAGGCTAAAAACTGAAACCACCCAAAATAATAGTCCATTGATGATTGGTTAACTTAAACCCCAACATCAATCATAACCTATATAATAATTAGGCAACCCAATTATACAAAATTAATGACTTGGAAATATAATTTGATGCCTATCTAAACCCATTAGGACCTCAAAATCGGTTACTTCTTATCAAGGGTCTCATAAACTTATGAATCCTATTCAAATGACCCATAAATTAAGAATGAAAAATTAAGACAAAAGGATAATAAATATGAAACTGGTGAATACTAATACAGTGATATGGATATGAAATAGTTACTTAAGCTTTGTTATACATTTGGGACATCTAAAGAAACTTAAGAACAAATATACATTGACTGTGTTATATGAATAGGCATTAAAACCAAACCAATATTTAAACTTGACTTACTGATTGCGTGTTATTTTTTGCATGGTTGTTCGACCCAACAAGTGGTAAATTTGGATTGGGTTATAAACTTAATCACAACTTTGGAAGAATACGGTAATTTAAGCACCTAACCCTGCACAATAGCGTGGGTAAGCTTGGTGGGTAGTCGATAGGAGAATTCCATAGCCAATACGATTAATTTAAGCTCAAACAAAGTTTTGATAAAGTTATCTAGGGATTATGGGTACTTGGATAAAATGTCACGATGGAAAGTGCTCATTATTGGATAGACTCAATGGATAGCTTTGTACATGACTACTTATTTCTTTTTCTTTTCGACATGGTACTAAAGGCACCATTAACCTTGCATTAGCATATGGTGAAGTCGAACCCCTTCCATCCCTTATCCAAAGTCATAGTACTCTTATGTTTGCTTATTTTCGGGATATTGGGAACATGCTGCTTCCCTAACTTGTATTTGAATAACTTAACCTATTGAGCACTGCATTAGATTAGGTATGTGTGACATGCAAGCATGTGTTTGCATCACTATAATATTAGGTTTTGCCAGTCATATTTTAACATTTCAAGTGTCGATGATAATGCTATGTGTACATGCATTATAACTAGGTGGGTTATGGATATAAGGATGAGGATTGACTTGGTTTATGGTCTGGGTGGACAGGAGACATTTTAGATAAAATTTTGGCTTTATGAGTATTAGAGTGCAAGTATGAAGTTGGAAAAATCCTACATGGGAAATATGGGACTTAAGTGAAGGATTTATAAGAGGAAAGGTCCATTAATCTAACACCTTAAAGTTTTTTGTTATAGATAGTGTCAAGCATTTGTATATTCTTTCATAAAGTCCGTTTGAAGAGTTTCTCCACATTGAAGTCTTCCCCTCTTCTAACAATTGGTATTAGAGCCGCGTTCGATGGGAAACTCCTATGGTTGCCTCCATGCATGTGAAAGAAGAGTTTTGTGGTGTGACTCGTTTATGAAACCCTTCATATATGGTGAGTAGGTGGGAAGCAGACCACTCACAAAAAGCGATTATAAAAGGAAAGATCTATTAACCTAACATCTTAAGGTTTTTTGTTATAGATGGTGTCAAACCTATTTGTGTATTCCTTCATAAAGTCCGTTTGAATAATTTCTCCCTGTTGAAGGCTTCTCCCACTCTTAACAATGAGAGCTCATGGCTATGGGCATTTATGCTTAATTTCTAGATAACTATATCTAATTAACTCTTAATTAACCTAAACTCTTTTTATTTGACCAATCGGTATCAAGTTTTGGATGTAGACTATACCCACCAGTTGAGGCCCCCTTGTTGGCCATGTTTTATTAATAAATGTTATTTTGAAAATCTTATAATTGTCACGGCTAAATTTACATGTTATATAAATTTTGAAAATCATCGAAAAACAAACTAAACTCTGCTAGATTTTTCGAGATTTTAATTAACAATCCTAAGTCAAAAATGCTACAAACACATTTAAATAATAGTTACTGCCTAAGTGATATATGTGAGCAAACCGACACATCTTATACACTCAGGATGTAACAATAATTAAAAAAAGATTTATTGAGTATTATATATCACATTTTTAGGCATGCAGTGTGTAAATACTAATTGAATTTTGACACTCGTATTAATGAAGTTGATACTGTCTAAAACAATTACTATTTGTGATTTTGCACATTCATATATGTTAAAATTTTATTGGTATTTATACACCAAGTGTTGATTGAATCCTTTCTTAATCTACTCTAAACTCTCTTCCCACACATCACATGCAGGCTTACTGCCTTCGAGAAAAGACCATTCAAACCATGGAACATATAGCTCATCGATTCTTTTGGCCAAAGAACCAAGCATCAAGAAGTCTATGTTGGATTAGAAGGGGAAAATTTTACCAAACCAAGGGAACTTAGAGGCCTTGGTATTCAAAATCTACAATTGCACAACTTTGCTTGTGCAATCCAACGAATTCAACATTTCTCTACCCAGGCCACCCTTGGAGCAATCTGTGTCTGCAAATATACAAGGCAAAACAATATAGTGACAATCTATCTACCGTAGCTCATTCATCCCCTCTTTGGTGCGAGATTACATCAAATTTCCAATTTATCTCTGCTTACCGAGTGAAGCAAACAAGAAATGGAGCCTCCACCAACTTCTAGTTCGATATATGGAAGGGAAATATCCCTTTCAGATCTCTCATCCCAGGCCCCATACACTACCCTTCTCTAATGCTCACAATTAGGGATTGTTACATAAATGAAAGACGCCTGACAATGATAAGATAGGTTTTGAAATCTCAGATACACTTTATGACAAGTTTGATCCTTAGTCCTTAAGTCGTGGCTTGCAGGTGCCTTTCCCATCAATTAGAGGCATGGAGAGTGGAATATCAACCTCGTGAAACAAATTCAGTTGCAGATGCAATAGTTAATTACATGTATAGTGTAGAGGATGGCTTTTGGGTGGCTTTTGCTCCTCCTACAAGATTCCAGCCGCTTTTGCTCCAAGTCACCAGCTCAATGCATTTATGGGGGGAGTATCTAAAGTCGGCTAGAAATTTTGGTGCCTTTTAAGCTCCCATAGCTAGTGATAGATTATGTTGTCTATATGATATGGCTTTGCTATTATATCAATAAAATTCCACTTTCCAATAGGAGGGCAAAAAAAAAAAGTAAAGAAAGAAAGGAAAAGTAAACCATGTTTTTTTTTTTTTCCAATCTCATTAGAATTACTTCAATCCTATGAATATGCATATAGATTAATCCTTAATACAAAATTGATGATAAGAGCATGTACAAGACTTTGTTTAGTGTCCTTAGGAGCCATGTTAGTTTCTTTAAGAATCCTTTCCCCTTAAGGACTTCATTATTTTATTTAAGATCCTTCATTTTAGAATTACTAGGTCCAAGTCAATACCATAAATGTTATATATTGTATTTTGGTTGATGCTAACTTTTGTTAAAAATTTAGAAAAGGAAAATAACTTGAAGAACCCAAAAAGTAGAAGGATCTTACTATAATAGTTAAGTACCTAAAAAACTAAGGTCCTTAGCATAGAGAATTGTAACAAGGACCTTTATTTTACATGCTCCAAATGATGTTTTTTTTTTTTTTCTCTTTAAGAAAAGTGAGCTTTTTTTTAAATCTATATTCCTATTTTTCTTTTAGATATGCTGTTTCCATGATGTTAGCTTGTAACTGGAATCTAATCATTTGGTTTCAACAGCAAAGAAACTTAAAAGTGAGGGAAATTGCAAACAGCCTCTTAACCCTTGATTATGGAATGGATGCATCTTGAATTTTTAAATGTTGAAAATAACCCCTTTAAACTTTAATAAATTGCCAAATAGTTTCTAAAAGTTAAAATTAACCCCTTCCCTCTTTCCTCCCAAACTTTGACCTTAATGCAAAAACATTCTTCAAATTTATCAAAGTGTATTTTAACATCAACTAAATTCTAATCTTAGTGTGTAAACTAAAAAAATAAAATGTACTCTATTACGAAATTATCAAAATTTAGGTGGATTGTCTACTAGAATATAGAAGTTTAGAAATATATCCACAATTAGATCAAAGTTTAAGGGAGTTATTTACAATTAAAAAAAAAAAAAAAAGGTAAAAAGGAAGGACAGGCAGCGTTGGAGCAATGGGTTTCTACAGCCTTCAAGGTTGAACGAGAGAGAGAGAGTAGTAGGGAGAAAAGAAAATTGAGAATTTTCAATTTTTCGAAAAGAATATCCATTCCATCTACATTGTGGTGCCTATATGTTATTGACGTAGATCTTGCATGTGCAATCTGTTTCTGGATATACTGTCCAGTCTCTTCTAGTCCATCAACCGATATATGAAATTCAGCCAGAAGAGCTAAAATGGAAGAATTCAAAGAACAAGCAATCTTTCCAAGCCAACAGTGTTCATGTCTTCCAAACCTTTATAGTGCCATCAACTGAAGCAGTTATCATGCAGCTGTCCTTCGGATGATAGCTTACACTTGTTACCTGCAGCAACATTCACAAATTAGTATCCAGCTATTGAAATGGGAGTGGCAAGGAACCTAATAAAGAAGGATCATTTTGAATGCTCCTTTTACCAAGTGTCTCACTTTAAAGTTATTATTATTATTATTATTAGTTTTCTCCATAGGCATGCCAATCCCTCCATGGCAGCTTTGAATTCAGCTCTGCTTCTAGTATAGTTAAAGTTTAGTGTTTTGTAAAACTTCTCCCATCTCCTGGAAGTGAGCAAAAGACACTCTTATGCTAACCTAGTAAATAGAGTACATACATATGCCTTTTATAGGCCTCTTAAGATGCCACCTACCTAGCAAGAGTGCAAGACCTCAAGGAAATATTCTTGTAACATTGCACCATAATTTCTTCAGACTTTAGTTTGTTAGGGAATATCTACATTATATTTCCACTACAGATAAATTTTTGTACCACAAATTATCCCTTTTCAAGAACCCTCTTTTTGTCATTAAAGCACGTCACAACCGTAGGTCTAACAGCATTTAGCTCAGAGCCTGTAATTAACCCTGGATTTTAATTTTCAGCTTAAAATGTAGATCCACTTTAAATTAATAAAGATTCGAGCATTAATAAGCAAATGCCTGAGGACATTCCCCATATCAAAATCCTTGAATAAAAAAAAGCATAGTTCCCAAATGGGTTATTTTGATGAGTATCCTTAGGCCTCGGCACCCATTAAGGAGTTATTTTCTACATTTATGAGGCAATTCGTGCTTTGGTTGGTTTCCATATGGTGTGTGTATTGCATGATTATTATTACCAAGTGCAAGCCAACTGACAGTTGTAATGTCTGGAAATATAAAGTGCAATTTCTTAAAGAGTGATCTTAGCACACCCATCAAAAGAACCTTTCCAAAAGAGGGTAGGTGGATATAGCACCATCTCCACAATCACTCTGCAGAGGATACGGGGAAGGAAGCACTTACCACTGAAGCATGAGCATGGAATTTTGTTATCACAGATGCATCAACCAAATCCCAGAAATAGATTTGCCCATCTTCAGATCCACCAGTTACATGTGCATCAGTATTTGTGAGGCAGCAATCCATTTTGTAAGACTGGACCATTAAGTCAGATACAGTCAGGCACAGGCAAAAATGTAAAATAGATCAAAACACTAAAAGATATGGTCCATGATACATGTAAATCATGAACAAATAAGAGTTCAGTCGTGAATCTTATATGAGCATCACAGCAGTTCACAATTTTGTATTTGACCCTTCAGGTCATAGTTTTAGAATGAGATACACAAACATGTAGCAAGAGCAGCAGCAGTTGCATGATTTTGCACTAGTCAAGGGAAGACACAATATGAGTACCTTATCATCTAAATAATGTAATTTCTGAGCCAAGGTCTTTCTTCAGGCAGAAATGTAACCAACAAGGTAATTATGAACACAAACAAACAACACAACATAATATAAAACAAGTTGTATAACACACACATTAGTACATTATGGAAGAACTTTTTGTTGATTCTTTGGTTGAATTAATAGTTCTCTAGTCAGAATAAATATGCCCACACTAATCAGAACATGAAAAGTTCAAGATAAAAAAAGTTTATACTATGACATCCTAAATCCAACAAGAGCTTAAAACATTCTGTGACAGAGAAACAAAGCACATCTCCTGCTTGGAAATGAGATGGCTTCTCTCCTCATTCTATACCAAGCTAATATTATCATAAGACTGCAGATCAGACCCATACATAGGTGTACAAACAATGCACAAGATACACAGGGCTTAAGCGCCCCACCCTGATGGAAAACATTCACAATATTTCTGTAAAAATAAATTTTCACGGGTCCTTAAAGTGGCAATCTTTCTGAGTGGATGCATAACTACTACATCACTGGCAAGATGTTTTCTTTTCTAATTCATTCTAATCTGTGCTTCATTAACACTGGGAACACACGTCTCAGCACTACCATCTCAGGTTACATTGTGAGAACACCAGTTACTTTTGGAGGACTTGATTCTTTTAACTGCACTTATACCCGATGCTTTGTATGGCATTTTGCATGAAATTGATGCACTAAGCAAAACTAACTAACAAGCTATCTGATATAGGATCACCTTGTTGTCATGTTCAAGGTCTATCAAGGGTGAATCCTTGGCTGCTTGTGTCTTTATTTCTGTGGTTTTTTTCCCCCCTCAATTACATATAAGATGATTGTTTAGCTCATTTTTCAGAGAGGCCTTATGATTTCTAGACAGAGCTTAACTGATAGAGAACCCTAAGATCTCTTTAATACTCCAGAACTCTAGATTTCTAAAAAGAATAGGAATCTTTCATTTTTTCCATTAAACTGCTCAGTATTAGTTTAGTTTGCCTTCCTTGGCAAACTATATTTTAAAATATGGTTCTGGGCAAATTAATTCCTCAGTTCCATATAAAATCAATAACCCAAGATGCATTTCAATTGCGATACTATCAGGCAAAAAAAAGAAAAATTGCAGGTGAGAGATGCAATTTCAAAATTGCACCTTCAACCTGCCAAATTTGCTCATACTCCTCCTTAACTTGTGTTTCTCACCCATCAAGTTGGAACAAAAACCCATCACTATAAGGTAGTAATTTTTTCCTAACTCCAACTGCTTCCTAGTTTCTCTCCCATACAACTCACAAACTACACACAAACTCCCTCAGCAGTCTGCATAAACTGGTCACATTGCATGCATAACTAACCTACACCAACATTACACACAACACATCACATGACAAACACAAACAGCTAGCTGTAAACATTTACTCCCGCCTTTGAGATACCACTTATCTTAAGCACAAATCATCTCCATCCCCAATTATCTCTTTCTCACTTCCTTACTTGCAAATTCGTCCTCCAACACTAGCCGAAAATTTCTTACACTTATGACCAACTGAATATTGTTCATCACAATTAAAACAAAGCTCTTTACTCATCATTCCTCCATTCCTTCTCTAGTAAGTCATTTAACAAAAGGAGTGCAAGTTTCAGGCATGAAGGGGCTGTCATACAATGGAACCAATCTGGCAAATTTAAGAACCAGATTTCCATCCTCCTGATTTCCCCTGGGTTCGTTCGGCACTCATCCCTTACATGCATGCAGCTACCTTACTAGACTCGCTTGCAGGCCCTTAATTCCATTGATTCGATCAACAATTCTTTAAGTTGCTGTAAGATTCCAGTTGGCAGACATTCGCTTGCCTTCTCTCACATTCCCAATCAGCTCAATCCACTTGATAAAAAGACATGAATGCCTCAAAACTGTTGTTGAAGAGCACGGAACTCACCCTTAGTTTTTGGCTCTGGTACCAATTTGTTATGTTATAGGCTTGTTGGTCATGTTCATGTTCTATCAAGGGTTAATTCTTGACTGCTTGTGTGTCTATTTTTACGGCTTTTTATATTCTAACTTCTACATGTTTAGATGATGTCTAGGGCTCATTTTCAAGAGAACTTTTTTTGGAGGTAAGGTCATCTTCTAGAGAACTTATAATCTCTATTTAGGGTTAAATTTGAAAGAGAACCCTAAAATCTCTTTAATACTCTAGAACACACTTCTTTTTCCATTAAACTGCTAGATATTAGAAGTACAAGAAGGCAGTTTTCTCCCAACACCATCTGCTTCTTGTTTTCTCTCCAATACAACGCATTATATGCACACACTCCCTCCACATAAATTGTTCATGACAATTTCCACTTCGCACATACAATAACATAACATACAACACATTCTTGACACACACACAAGCAGATTGCTACACCAGCAGATCAACACATAAATAACTGGTCATAACACTATCCCCTTAAATGAACATTCCCTGGTCATCCTCATGCTAACAATGAACCTAAATTAACATGTCTTCGAGAAACAAGGCTCATCAATGTACACAAAGTGCTCCTCGGCAAGAGGTAAAGAAAAGAAGAGTGCATATGTATGCAGCCTCCTTATCATTTTAGCAAAAGAGAGTGTTTGCGCGTCACAAAGTTATGACCAATAAGTCATCCAAAGAGCAACTTAACCATTGCACCAAGGCTTGACATCATCCTCAAGAAACAAGAAAGCATTTGAAAATTGGAAAACAGAAGTCATAGTTTAAATTCTGAGAAAAAAACAATTCAGTCTATATACCTTGCAAGTGTGTCCTTTATATTCCTGCAAGAGCTCACCTGAAGACCTGTGGAGAGAAGCACTGAGATAAAACTCGTGCGAAACGAAATTTTCACCACATGCATAAATAACAGTAACACGCACCTATCCAGTAAACGAAGAGTAGAATCTAAACAGCTTGCAAGTATGCAATTTCCATCATTAGACATTGAGATACAGTTGACAGGCTGCCCCAAGTTATCAGATATCTCTCTGCATGAACATCATAAAGAAATAACATCAATTGCCCAAATTTATTGATACCAGCAAACACACATATGCTCTTGATGATAGCATGAGAAGCTTCATGAATAAACTGAAGAGAAGCTGATGATTGCAAGTTCATTTTCATATGCATAATAAAATCATAGGCAATATCCCTGGCTGTTTACTTATATATATGAAACATTTTTTAAAAATAATAAAATGAAAATCACGACATCCATCAACTAAAGCTTTTTGAAACAAAGAGATAACACAGTCTTACCTCCAGCTCTCCACACTGGTAAACAATGGCTTCATCAACGATCTTGTTTTTAAATTAAATATGGCTAATATGACCTGGATAGATATTGTTGAAACTCCATTTCCTTTCAGATGAAAACTCCAGATGCAGGACATGCAGAAACTACAACAAAAATAAAATATGTACTCTTCAACATCCCGGAGACATGGAGAAGATACTCAAATTTTAAGCCCACAACCCCAAAACCAATATGTCTGGCTGCTGGCCCAATTCTTCCAGAGTATCTTAAATTGAAAATTGAGCTAATATTCCAAGACATACCTAGAAAGTTCGTTCAAAAATTTTGATTCTCCTAGGTAACCAAATTGGACACCAGTTGGCTGTGCTTTCAATAATCTTCCCTACCAAGATACTTGAGATTATGTCCTGCTATAGAATTATGTATCAAAGCTTAAACAAAATTTAAGAAGACCAATTAACTTAGAGGGTCAGATTCTCTTTGTCTAATCCAATATCCATCCTTGAAATTTGCAAGATAATGGTTTTAGTCTAAAAAATATTACAAAAAATGTTTACACTAGTAGCTTAACCACATCCTGGTCTTTATGTCAAAAAACTTGTCAAAAATGTTCCAATCCTGTAATACCACAGGCCTAGACCAGCTAATCCTATTGATAATCGAGCCTAGAATATTTAGAACATTGTCCAGCAGCATCAACGTTACCGATGACCTCAATTCACTGCTTCAATATTTTAAGGATGAATAACACTTGACCACCTCACTTTCATGTCTATGCACTTACCTCCATAAATTTCGGGGCAGTGTTACCTAAAACTCTCTTACAAAGTGGAGTTTGGTCCCAAAAGCACTACTAAAGGATCTTAGAAAGATAGTATCCACCCACTATAAGAGGTCAAACCATAATTTACCCATGAGCCCTGGCCATAGTAAAAATTTGAAGAATTTGTTATGCATTTTATGTCTATTAGAAGAGAATATTACATGTGTAATATACTTTCAAAAAAAAATTACACAAAACAATATCGCACAAGGGACATGCGATATAAAATATTATTACGTGTGTTACACCTTGAAGGAGCGATAAAAAGTTGGGCCAGTATCGCATACCCCATATGCGATACAAGACCTAACAACAGCTTCTGATCCCCTACTACATCCACCAGTCATGGGTCCACATGTCTCTGTAACTGAAGGTTGAGAGAGTGAAACACCCTCCATCACCTATTTCCTATTCCTAGTACTGGAAAATACGGTTTTCAAGTTAACAACTCAAATTGATTTAATTTGGGAGATCCGAAGAGGGTAACCAAATGAAAAACAAGTGCGAGATTGAAATGTTGCTGCCGTTGCTCTTCCTAAGGTAGTAGGGGGGGTTCAAGATTTAGAAGAGAGAAAGGAAAAAAAGAAAAGAGAAACGGTCAATAGGATGGTAGAAGACAAGGATAAGGAGGAGAATTCCTGGAGATGTTTGTTGGTTATTTAAGGGTTGAGCCAGTAATATCAATATGGAGACCTGAATGAATGGGGCTGATGCTGCACGTTTTTAGTGAAGTGAGGGGGCTGATGCTGCACGTTTTTAGTGAAGTGAGGATCAGTGGTAAATCAAAGCAGGGGGGAGAGAGAGAGCTCAAATTGATGATATCTTGCCAGGAAAAATTGTATTGTCTGGTTAAATCAGGTGAATCGCTTAGTCGAGCTGCGATGTAATCGCGAAGCTAAAATGCAATTCACTAATTTCTACAACTTTGACCCGAGTAGGTTGCTTTATCACCTCTTATTTATGCAACACATATAAAAATTAGGATACCTCCACTCCAATATGCAACATAGCAACACTAACTTGGTATTTATTTTTATACAATTTGTACTTGTATAATTTCTTTTTTAAACAACCATAGACACTTGTTTCACCCTGTTAGAACCGAAGTTTCGGTAATCTATCAGGCTCTCCCCCCCCCCCCCGGGCTAATTAATTGAGCCTCATTCCTCCGAGCCGACAGCTGAAAAGGTCAAATGGTTTGACATAATGGATTGTCTTTGCAATACGGCATAGAATTTGGGTAAATAATACAAGGTCATTATCCATGTCATGAAATGCAAATATACTTGTTTTTGGATAGTTTAATGTCTTGAAAATAAACTAATTTCATTAGGATAGAAGATTTTGAAGCCATTTGTGATCCAAAATCAGAACAGAAGATTGTGGGAAATCCTTTAACCTTTTTGTTCAAGAACTTTTCATGGAGCAGATAATTGCCCAAAGAAATTGAAAAGGTTGGGAAAAATCTGGGCAGAAGGTTTTGATTAACAAATAGAAAAGTTTATAAAACTTGGTGATGCCATTGCCCGGGGTGCTCACACAAAACTTCAGAGAGATGATCATTTGTCCATCTGTCATAAAAGCCAATTTCATTTCCCTCTCGAGCATCCATTATAATGTAAGCCTAACGAAAGATTTCCAAAAATGTAACTTCACAAATGAGTGATCCAAAGGGAGGAAGCATCAATTTTAAGTACTCTGAAGAAGTTCTAAACATTGTTATATATCTATATTCATTGCTAGAGAAAATCGATAGCCTTTGAAGGTGAAGGACAAGAGTTAAAGAAATGGAAAAAGCGAATAAGCTACAAATTGTACAATAAAGCCGTAAAAAGCAAACAGAAATTTGCAATGGAATTTAACCAGAAAGCCACATACCTACCAATACGAATGTCGAATGTTCTAACGGTCCCATCAACACTCCCACCAATAATTTCAGTTTTTGTCAGACAAACAGACATTACACTGTCTGAAAATGTGTCTATGATCTACATGTCCAAAAGAAAATCAAGTAAGCAGACATCAACAAGTAAACAACCAATGGGACTTGATTGCTTACATCTCTAAAAAAACAACTAAAAAAAAAAAGAAGAGAAATTTCTCCTAAGAGCATGATACCTGGATTGGTTCGGTGCTGTGGGATCTGCAGTCCCAAGCACGCAATGACTGATCATAGCCAGCTGATACTACAACAGAAGAATATTCGTTAAACTTGACTGCATTTACCTGTAATAATAAAAACCAAAACCATCAAAAAGTTTATCCAACAGGACAGAGCAAGATAGAGAAAGCAAACCTGCAAGAAAATAATGGAAGTCATAATAAAAATGTTCATTCACCATCCACTTTCACATGGCCTTTTGCAAAATTGGCAATCAAGAAACATTACTTCAACTTTTCCTTCTTAGTAATGATTAATTTATATTGTATTCAATTGGCATCCAGGATTTGACCAAAAAATGTAGAAAAGGGGGAAAAAAAAGAAGGGTTTAATTGAACGAAGGGAAAACTAATGGTTCGATTTTACTTGAGCGAGTAGGTATTTCCAATATGATCCCCATAAGTATATGCTACATGTTCCTTATATGATGTATTCCCTTTAACCAAAATAATAGAAAACAATATAAACCAACCTAGGATCCTAAAATCACCTCACTGAGTACATTATAGTAGCCTTATATTTATCTGTTGGCATGTTGTGCATTCCCCAGAGTCCACTATTTCTCTCTTGCCATCAGTGATGGAGCCCCAGCAGCAAAAGCTAGTTTATTTTTTGCTCAATTAACACCTGCCTATTAGAATAGGCAAGAGCTTGAAATCCTTGTACAATCGCAAATCACATAGAATAATTACCAAAC
Organism: Combretum micranthum; assembly: GCA_024138025.1. NCBI lineage: Eukaryota > Viridiplantae > Streptophyta > Magnoliopsida > Myrtales > Combretaceae > Combretum > Combretum micranthum. The sequence continues at coordinate 686,781 of JAMXBD010000560.1, forward strand.
ACTACTTAGAGATTATATTAAATTTGATTGATTGATATATATTAGGAACTCTATTGTGAAGCATCTCAATGACCTTTTGGGTTTGGTGAGACTGGATTTTGTCCTCATACATCCTACGAGAAGCTCGCAATGCCTGGTACCTTTAATATTCCAAGCTTTTTATTCATGTTAATACTTTAAAATTCCAAGGATTTTATCTTCTAAAAATGACATGCATCAAATGTGGTACAAGAGTACCTGTGTTGTGCTGTGGTGCAATTCTTGTGCTGCATTCATTCGCTATGTAACCAGATAATTTAAAATGACCAAAAATAAAATAAAATAAGAAGCAACTGCATAAAAGCGAACCTCACTATCATGGCCCCGGAACTTTCTAATGACACGACCAGTGGATACATCCCAATAGAAAACCTGGCGATCCCCTCCACAAGAGACCAATTTGGAATTATTCCTATAAAGCAAAACAACGCCACATAATCCCAAAAAAAATATGAAAATGAAAGGAAAAAAAATCGGAATCATATATTTAGGTTGCGTGTGTGTGTGTGTGTGTATTGCCAAATTGAATTGAAGGAAATAAAAAATATTCGGAAAGCAGGGAAGAGGAATTACGAAGTGCAGTGGACATCGCGGACTTCACGGCCATGAGATTTGTAGGTCTTAATGTGAATCCCACGGTGGGGATTCCAGAGACGGATGGTGCGGTCTTTGCCGCAGCTCAGGCAGTAGTTGCCGTCTCCGTTGAACCTAGCGGCTAATACAGCGCCAACGTGGCCCTTTAGGACGTGAGTTTCTTTTCGGGGAAGTTCACTAGCGCACATATTCAAATCAAACCTCCCTCTTCCTCCTCCTTCGCACTACTAAGCAGAAAGAATGGGAAGACTACAGGGATGGAGAACTACTTGGCCCGTGTTTCGTAACTTGTGCTTAGGGAGTGTGGGGAAGTTGCTGGGTTTAGGGAGTAGGGAAATAAGTGAAAAAGAAATTTTTTTTTTTTTTTTTTTTTTGTCATGAAGTGAAAAAGAATTAAAAGATGGAATTTTACATTGGCGATTTTAGAGTATAATACATGTCTAAGGTTTTTATAAAAAATACTATCGATATATAATACTGAAAAAATTAATTACCAATATACTATAGCAAAATCACATTTAAAAAATAGAATATGATAATTTACACATAAATTGCAGGAATAAAGTAGAATATGATATTTATATACCGTTGCTATATCGTATTAGTAATTGCATTATAGGAGTTTATCAAATATCTCGATTAGCAATCGGAATATGAATTTTTTTATTTGCGTATATATCGCATTTTATAAACACGATATTCATGTGAATATCGCGACTATAACATGCGATATACGGTACACATATAATGTTAGTATATCATGATTTATACACGCGATTTAACAACTGTATATTAGTAATTATTTTCATTTTAACCTTAAATAAGTAATTAATTTCAATTGAAGTTGTAAACATGAAATTATTTCAGCAATTTTATATTATAATTGATTCTGTTATTAATAACTAGCAGATGAAACATTTTAGATAAGTATGCTAAAATATAATATGGCAGTAAAAAAAATTAAGATGGAAAACAATATGTAATTTTTTTTAATGTGGAAAATATAATGTGGCAATAAAATTAAATTTAAAGAAAAATTTTTTTTTATAAAAATAAAGAAATCATAATTTATAAATGGTATCAAATTAAGATTTATCGATAGTACATGGCGTAAATGGAAGAGAGATAGAGAGAGGGGGTGAGAAAAACGAGAATCGAATAATCATAGATTGCAATAAGAGAGAAAAATCGAGCAAGAAATAACCATATATTGCAATAAGAGAGAAAAAAAAATATGTAAAGATGTAATTGGTTACTTTATATTTAAACCTTAGAGTCGAATAATTCGATATTCACTTAATCAAAAATAGATAATTAAATTTTTCTTTATTTTTTTTATTCATTTTGTTTTTTCATCGTCACACCCTTACAGCGTACCAATAGTACCAAAGCACACCATACACCAATTTAGAGTCATAAACTCTTATACCAGTTAATCTGCGGCTCCCAGAAGGGTGCATGAGGTTTGCACTGCTGAAATACTACATGGCGTGCATGGTTATGATAGGATTGAAAGGTTACTTACATTTAAGAAATCTTGCATACACATAAGATTCATGCAAAAATAGCGTTACAACCAAAATACATTGAGTTCTCAAGTCAGAACTGTTACATTAAAACTATAATATTTCTTCAGTCTAACTCTTGACTCATTGGCTAACTTGGATCAACACCTAAACAGGGCCTAACTTGACTGTATAGGTCCCTGCACTTAAACAAATATGTAGGAGTGAGACCAATCACAACTCAGTGAATGACAATATCATATCACAACACAATAATGTCAAGCAGGTTCAATTATCAAACACATGCAATGCAGTAATTAGTCGTATGCAACAAATGTAGTTTAGATAACCGCAATCTAAACCAATAAAGATTTACGCCCTCTCTTGGGGATTAAAAGACTAACTCTAGCAATTTAGGCCTAGGAGAGGCCTAAAACTAAGGGAAGAGAAATTGTTTGTAACATCATTTGTTATCGTACTTATATATTTATATAGTATATAAAAATCTCTACTCTACCTTAGAACCTCGGAAACTCCACTACATTTTAACCCTCTCATGTGGACGTGGTGTGTTAGTTCCGTTTCGGTCCCCTCGTATAGTTCTTCGGATTTAAAAACCATTTTAAAGAACACGAAGTTGAAGTTTTCAAAAACTTATAAAACTAATAGGTTTTGTTCAACTTCGGAAGCAACTACTGATATTAAGCAAGTACACCTACCGAAGTAGCATAGAAATTTTATGTCGTATTCCAATGAATTGTTGGCATATATCTTATTCACATTTTATCCATTATTTAGCTAAAGAAAATTTAAAAGATCATAATAAAAACATAAGCTAAGCTAAGGTTAGTTGATATGCATATGCTTTCAGGGCAAAATCAAGGATGAGTTTGTAAACATGCAAGATGGAAGCTCAGGGTTTGCTTTACCTATTCATTATATATATTTCTTAATAAACTCAGATAGAGAGTTGTTTACTGGTGTATTTGCACTGTTGGATTCACTAAGGTAAATTAAAGCCCCTCTCGATGTTAATAACTCTAGATTTAAACCAAACAAGTGGAATCTCTTCATAAGTTATCAACAGTCTAGATCCGTATAAAGCTTAAGAATCATTTGTTTCAAAACCAACATAATGAGTTTCAAAAACAAGTGACACAAAGCTTCACCATCCCTTTCTCAAGACGATTATGAGTAACTCCATTAGTAGCCCTAAATTTATTCAAAAGAATGATCTCTCAATTTATTTAATTGAAATCAAACAATGAATCTAAACAGTGCACCATATATTTTGACTCATTAAACTAAGTTCAAGCTACTAATTACAAATACCCAATACGTTTACTTGAAAGCGTATTAAAAATCACATGAATCAAGATTTGGGTTCACAAACCTTAAGCTGTAGGAGATTATTTCTCTATGGATGTAGGAATGAAGCATGAATTATGAAGAAATAATATGGAATTAACAAAGAATATTCCAAATTAAGTTCGAAGTCTTGCAAAAATATAAACAACGGGTCAAAATGATTTTATCTAGAAAGTTTAAGATTTCTCAACAAAAAGAAACAATTCCTTTGCAAAAGAATTCTCTCTCTATACTATGTTAGTAATTTGTTACATAAGCTACATATCTCTATCGCATGCCTATGCACATTTATTTATAGGTTAGGGGCATATAAATCATGACGATTATATTTGCTAACATGGCAGATTCTTTATAATAGAATTTGTTATTTACTCTCACGTGCACATCATAAATGCCAGCTCAGAGATGACTTTTCATGGGGTAAGGTCAAGCGCTCGAATTTTGCTTGAAAATCAAGGTTCGACCTAAGCTGTAGAATTCTCGTAAAGAGCTCGAGTCTCTATCCATATTCAATTACGGGGTAAATTGAAATCTTCGATGGCTCGAAGTTAGCACTCGAGCAAAGCTGTGCTTTTCTTCTAAAAGTGTGGTTTTGTTCTGCATTAGTTGCGGGGTAAATCGAAGGCTCGACCTTGTGGCACAACAGAAGCTCTTGCATAAAGTTCAAGGTTTGATCACCTCAAAACAAACGTCAAGGGTCATGTCAAGGGCTCGATGTAGGGTGCAGCAGACCTTGTTACCTTATTTTACCTTGTTGTTTTAACTTTGATAGGTCTTTTTGCAGGGCTCGATTAGTTATGTTTTCCACAATTGATGTTGTTTTGCTCCAATATGATTCAAATCACTTTGTTTCTACTTCTTTTGATTCCAGAAGCTGAAAAACAACATTTAAATTCTAAAAGCATCATATTCATAGGAATTTACTTAGAAATATATCAGATTAAGCCCAAATTCCTATGAATAGAATAGAATAAAATAAATTTATCACGATGCGATAGGCAACATTCTTTGATGTGATAAGTGACATCCTTCAATACCTACTTAGTTCCTATAGGACTGGTAGATTGTTGGTAACCTTACATAGAACTAGATTTACTAGATAAAACTCAGCATTACCATAGGTCCAATTGCTAATTCGTAACGTGAATCCCATGCAAATGCATTTTATGATGTTTTGCAATGCATGTCCTTTTAGTTTAGTAGTTGAGTATATTTAAATCTTATTAGTTAGTGATCACCCAAATCTTAGACAGTCATCAATGCACCCTTCACAGTTCGCTTCACACCGATGGTTATCACTATTAATATTAAAGTTCATCATCCAATCAGCCATCACACAACAAGCACTATTCCCAATCCCCATGTAATTTATCCATTTCAACTGTGCTACAGAACATATACAACTACATTACAACCACAAACAATGTGAAAAGATCATAATTATTCGCATGTGCATCTTGCTTAGTTGTTGTAGTAGTCTACTAGAAACTCTGGCTTTTGATTTATAGTTCATATAGAATAACAATGCACATTACTGTACAAATAACTAAGTAAGAATTCTTATAAGTGCCTAGGTGTCATAAACTCATGTTATAATTTCCTTAGTTCAGTTGTCTCTTTATTACTTGAAAATCTATTTAGAAGAGTATATCATGGGCATGATCATTTTTCTTGATTGCGTGCTACTTAGGTTGAATTGCGGGTGACACGGATTAAACCACCGAAGCAATCGTGCGCATGATCCAAATTGCGATTAAACAAGGTAAGGATCGCGATTATTGCAGTTTATACCACAGACATGATCCAAACCACGGTTGGGACTATGGCTAACGTTTACTTCCCTTAGATTCCCTAGTTTAAACTATGATTGAAATTGAGGGTGCCATTTTTTACTATGATTGGCTCTCAGCCAAGCACCATGAACATGTTCTACTTCCCTTTAACAAGGTTAGACTCTTCCTAAGCTGATCCACGGGTTTAGACGCAGCTAAAGATTGGCATAGTATAACTATTTTAGATATAACTAAATCTAATTTATTACTAATTAAGTTTAAATCTATCATTCTTTAACCATAGCTTAGGTATGAGTATTTAGAGTTGTTTTCCCTAATTCCACTACATAACTATTATGTTTGTTTTTGTCAAGTAAAGTTACACGTGTTTACAAGCTTTTAACAAACATTTTAAAACTCTTGATGGGAAAGTGACTTTCATTTCTGGATCGGTTTAGCTTTAGCGTGACAACTCATTACACCTAGCTTTATCAAACTATATTATTATAGTAGATCTTAAAAACTTATCTTTACCTACTGGTGTCCATTTTCAAATACGGCTACTTCTTCTACAAGCAAGAAAAAGTAAAATGTACTTAATTTGGAAATGTCATTTTTAGCATTTAATGAATAAGATTTTATGAAAAGTGGACAGGTCTACTATTGAAATACCCAAACTCTTCACCAAAAATAGAAATTGGTTTTAGACAGATTTAAATGACTAAAATGAATTATAGGATTTAAATGGACAAGTTGATATAATTTAATTAGCTAATAATTAAGTTGGTTTGAGATTTGAGTTTCAAATTCCCTAAACATGTCATCAAAGTGTTTAGAGAATTCCTAAATCCTTGATTCTTAGCCTAAACATTAATTCCTAAATCTCAGTAAAGTTTGAGTTCATTTGCTTATCTTAAAATATCAGTTCTTAAACCCGAACTCAAATTAAATATCTTTTATCTAAAATAAATTATCAAATTAAGTTCTTATTACAAGTTCTTAATTTTTAACATTATTGATTCCGAAACAAACTTTTAAATACTTCTGGAACTATAGATATTGATCTGATAGTTCTAAACCTATACCCTATTTCTATTTTATATAAATTTAGTTTTATCATTTCCTTTTCTTTTATTAACTTTTGCTGCCTTTGCCTTTCTCCTTTCATTTTTTACGTTTCCCTTTTCTTCTTCTTCTCTTCTTCTTCTTCTTCTTTCTCTCTCTCAAATCTAACACATAAATCTCAAACTCAATAAGAGAAAAGGAGGAATCAAGTAGAATATGAGAATAGAAGAAGGAAATCAAAGCTAGAAGTACAAGAAATTGCATGATTTAGCCAAAAAGCTAAGTTTTCTAATTCAATTCATATTTGTTTTATTTGTTGTTTTCTTGTTTAATTGATGAATTGATGTTGAAATGAGTTGGGATTGTTGTTTATATATGTATTTGTTGGTTTCATGGTTGATGGAAGTTAGGTTTTGATGAGGAAGAAGATGATGAATAGTGGTTATGGAGGTTGATGAAGTTTGAGATGTTTGATGTGGTGAATGTGAAGTTTATGCATGTTTGAGGATGTTAGAATAGATGTAGGGTGTCGTATGATGGTTGTAATGTGTTTTGGTGAAAGTTTGAAGGGTAAAAATTTAGTAAAATTCGTGTTTGAAACAAGGAATTTCGTAAAACTATCAAACGCCTGTGCAAACAGCCCCGTTTGGGGGGGAGGGGGAGGTGTTTGGAGCAAACGGCCTCAGAAACAGCCCCGTTTGCAAGGATGTTGCGCTCTTGGATCAAAAATTTCATTTTCCCTTAGTTCAAACGGTCTCCAAAACGGCCCTATTTGCAAGGGCGTTATGCTCTCGGATTTCTTCCCTAACGCAACACTGTTTTGTAAATTAGTCATAACTTTTTCATACGACCTCCGATTGAGGTGATTCAAGTTGCGTTGAAAAGATTAAAAAAATATCTACAATTTTTGTGTTTTGAATTTTTACAAATTCGAAAATTATCGATGCTTAAATTTTAGTTCTTTCCAGCTATTGTATTTTTCAAACAAAGTCAAAAACTTGTTTTTGTTTGTTAAATGTGTTTTTGCTTAGGAAAGGGATCTTTTTGAGCTAAAATGAGATAGCTAAGTGATATTTGATGTGCTAAGTGAATTAATTCATGTAATTAAACATGGGTCAAGTAGATTTATAGATTTAATAAATAATTAGATTAAATCTATAAGTTAGTTATAAAATGAATTTAGTTAACAAACCTAGGTTCAACTTAACTAAATGAACTTGAATGAACTTGAATGGATTAGATTGTTTAACTTTGATGAATTTGGCTAGGTTTAAGCTAGCTTGGGATTAAGTGACTAGATCTTAGATATATAATGAATTAATAATTAATGTAAGTCCAACTTGGCTTAATGAACTTTATTAAGCTAAAATGAATTAGATTGTCTATGTTTAATCAACTTGACTTAGTAAATGAATCAAATGACTAATTTTAATCAATTTGGCTAATCTTAAGCTAAGATGGGTTAATAGCTATTAATTAGCTTAGATGAATGAATTAGGATGATCTTTGAATAATATAGAGAATATGTTGTTTCAAATGTGTGTGTACTTGAAAAATGAATGTTTTTGGTATATGAATTCTTTGTTAGTGCTTTTGTAATAAAACACTATAAATAAAGAGAAAAGAAATTCTTTGATAGACAAAGGAGAACTGTCCATATTTTGGTGGGGCGATCTTCGTAGCCATAGTGGGGTTCCTATTTAGTGTTTGATCAAATAGGGTCTAATAAAATGAGTTTGAGATGAATGGATAAATAGCTTAAGTTCTTATATGATTTTGATGAAGTAGATGATTAGTTTAGTTTAGTTTCTTATACGAGTTCTTTTCTTAATAGAAATGGATATCTGATTTATCTTCTGGATTATCTTTTGAAATTCCTTCTGAGGTTATATTTAGATTTCGTATATAAGGTACCCAGTAACTTGTGTGTTGGATGTTAGGATAAGCATCTAATATGGATTAAGACTTAAACTTGACATAATAATTAATGAGTGTTAATTATCTTTTACGCCGTTGAATCTGGTTCGGAGAGCGGCACCTTGCTCAGATTGGGGGCATGGTACTGTTTCGTTATTAGATAGATTTATCTAGGAGATATAAGTATCCAAGCTACTTATATCAACCCCCTGAGCGTCGTGATACGTTATTCAGGATCCCCTAGTATTACGAGCTACGCCGAAAGTTGGGGCTGCCTAGTCTGTATGAATAGTAGGGACCACTCAGGGAGGCGGATGTGATACTAGATCCTTGATGCCCGGAGTTTGAATACTCCCGCGTTGATTTGTTTACTTTAAAGAAAGATAATAACTTGTGATTGTCGCATTTGCATTTAGTTAAGCTCGTGTGTCACTCCGTGTGTGATTGTGTTGTTGTGTACTGGGCTTCGGCTCATTCTTGTTGTTGTTATTCTTTTTTTACTGGTTTTGTTGATGATAAAGACGATGTTGATGAAGTTGATGATGATGATGAGTTCTTGTTGATGTTGGTAATGATGGATGATGAGATGATGATATGATGATGTTGTTGCTATTGATGATGGTTGACTCGGGTTTTGGGCATTTGTGATGATTCAAAGAGAATTTATGGATGAGTGAAGTGAGTAGGATCGTGGATGTAGTTAATTATTTTATTTCTTTTTGTTTTGTATTAGTGAGAGCTGGATTTATGATTTAAACTTGTTATATTATTTAAAGGGCATAGTAGAGCCCATGTTTTGTAATTTAACTTTTGTAATGCTTTGTTTAATCTAATAATTCTCCACTTGAGAAGAGTGGAAGTTTTGAAATGTCTTTATTTCTAAATTGTTTTATAAAATTATTTCCGCTGCTAAATTCAGTTGTTGCCAGAATCTAACTAAACGATTTCATAATCTAAAATCGAATAGCAATGTTCAACATAAACACCTTCTTTTAAGACAACCTTACGTATAATTCGTAAGAGTTATACGTGGTTGAGGACTTGGTGTGCTTAATTTGAAAATTGAGCATGTCGGGTTTTTACAACTATTGACTGGTGGTTTATTGAGTAGTATATTTTACAAAAAAATATGGGTAATTTTAAAAGAGTTTAAATATAGAGTTGCAATTTCAAGGCTTATAATGTATATAAGACAAAGAATTTTAGACGTCAGATAGATATTAATAAATATGCAAATAAATTTTTAATTGTTTAGGACAATAAAATTAAATACAAGTTTTAGGCTCCAAATCTTATGAAATAAATTTTAAATTAATGTTTAGTGTTTTATACTAACATAAATTATTTCTAAACTTTCATTAACTAACCAATTTACACTAGACTTTAATTCCCTCACGACTAAGGTTGAGTTAAGGAAAACTGCATCCATCTTGAAACTATTTATTATTTTTCATAATACCTATTTATAATTATTTTTCATGATATATTTTTAATTTATCCCTTTATGTGGGATAAAGTTTATTTTCAATATTTACCTATTTTTAATATTTTGCAAATCTTTTCCTTTTTTTTTATTTTATACTTTTTATTATCGCTTCTTATTAAATATATAATATTTTTATATGTTAAGGATAAATTATAATTTAATAAAACTAGAGTAAGCAGATAACCTTGTCATACATGGTACCCACTTAGACCCTGCTTAACCAAATAAGGTCTAAATAGATATAAAAGCCAATAAGGTAATGTCCTGTTACGGATTCTTCTAAATTTGCTCCCACAAGGTAGAGTGCAGGTATGAGATATTTATATAATGTACCCACCATAGAATATGTACTCTAATATATGGAGGGTGCATGTTATCTTGTATTTTTTTTCTATTTAATATTATAAAAGATTATTTTCTGTATATTACAATCCATAAACTTTTATTATTGAAGGACTTGTACTATCTTATTTTGGATTTTTTTTTTAATTTTAGAAGAACAATGATTGTATATATGCATTTCAAATCCCAAATTATATAATTTGTTGTTTATCTTTCAAAATAGATTAATGTGGAAGTAGTTTCGAATTTTTTTAATTTTTGAATTTGCTATAAGTTCTATGATTTTGTTAATAGCACATAAATAGGTTTTGCATATATTTGTTCCAGGTTTTAAATTTTACACATCAACAAATTCCATACTTCGTATGTTTGAGAACTTATGGTATAAACAAATTACTTTAAAAAATTTTGTCAATGTGTTATTATAGTGAATATATGAAAATAAAGTAGCTCTATATATTACATGAAATTATATTTAATACTATAATCTTGAAGTTTAAGAACGATGGAAAGTCTATCGATTTTACAAAGAACCCTATACATTGCAAATTTTATAGTATACAGGATGCGTACAAAGTATCATAAGGTAGGCTACGGCTATAAAATTCAATACATGTACTTTATATGGTAGGACATATGTAGTGCTTCAAACCTTACCCACTCTAGTCTACTGCATGTCTACCGTTACTACAAATAAAAATACCAATATACAAGCTAAATGAAATTAATTACCAAAATACTGTTGTTAAATCGTGTTTATAAAATGTGATGTAAATATATAAATACAAAATTTCTTTCTTCATGTTATTTATAATGAATACATGAAAATAAAGTAGTTCTATATATTACATGAAATTATATTTAATATTATAATCTTGAAGTTTAAGAATGATGGAAAAATTTATAGATTCTACAAAGCACCTTATACATTGCAGATTTTACAGTATACAAGGTAGGTACAAAGCATCATAGGATAGACTACGGATATAAAATTCAATACATGTATTTTATATGGTAGGATATATGTAGCACTTCAAACCTTACCCACTTGAGTCTACTGCATGTCTACCGTTACTATAAAGAAAAATACCAATATACAAGCTAAATGAAATTGAAATGACCTAGATTTACATTTTAATCAAATCTCATGTGTTTATTAATTTATTTTAAGGAGTTGAATTGAATGAGTATGGTTATGTTGTTAGTAGTCTAAGATATATGATTTTGTATGTGTATATGTTGATATTAATATTTTGTTTTATATGCATTAATGTGTGAGTAATGAAATTATTAATGTTGTCTTGTGCACATTAAGAAGTTAAGTTAAGTTAGATTAATAACTTCATCATAATTTCACTTAAGTTAGTTGATTAAGTTCTTGTATTTAAGTAGCATTTATGCCCTAAATGTAAGCCAAATGAAGTTCAAATTCATGCCAAATGCATCCTAAGTTAGTATATGCATTAAGGGGTAAATTTGGTATATGCTTAAAGTCAAAATTGCTTAATTAACCTACTTTTTGGAGGGCAGCACTTTTTATCCGAATTTTTCCTTTTCTTCTTCCTTTTCTTTTCTTCTTCTTTTCCTCTCCATTTCCAAAATCAAGATAAGGTTTATATCAAGTTTGAAAATCAAAGTATTTCCCAAGACAAGGTATATATAGTCGTATTTGAATTAATTTAGTTAAGATTGTTGTGTTGTTTTATTTTCCTTTCTTGAAGTAGTTGCATGGATTATTGGATGAATTGAGCTTAATGTTGATCAAATGGTTTGTTCATGCATGGGATGAGTTGAGAAAGTGCTATATGAGTGTGTGAGATTGTGCATGCATTGTTGTATGTTTATGAAGTGTCGGGAAGTTGTTAAGAGGATTTGTGTAGGAGAATTTAGAATTGATGGAAGTGGAATTTGAAGTGTTTAATTGTGTTGAAATCATGCTTTGAGTTGTTAGAATTGAGTAATATAGATTTGAGTGAATAATATGAAGTGGGAAGTGAAGTTGAGAAAGATTTTGAAGTGTTTTAACCTAGAATTTTACAAAGTGAAAACAGGGGATTTGAATTTTCGTTTAAAGCTTGTTTTTAAAACGTACGCCGGCAATTTGAGTTTCTACGCCGCCGGCGTAGAGGCGGTGTTGAAAGTTCACAGAACCAAATTTCTTAAAGCCGACTGAACGCCGCCGGCTTTCGCTAGGAAGTCAGCCGGCGTTCTTTCTTCTAACTTGTACGCTGGCTTCTGGAATCAACGCCGCCGGCGTAGGGTGCAAAGGCTGACGACGTACACCTTTGAACGCTGCCAGCGTTGGCAGCTTACATTTTCAGAATATTGAACACCGGCTCAACGCCGCTGGCGTTGAGTGCCGGCGTATCCCCTGTGTTTTTTACTTTTGAGAGCTGTTTCTAAAAATTTCCCAAAGTTGTTTTTTGAGCAATTAAGTGTTTATTAAGTGATTTAGAATGTAATAGGATGTTTAAATGCTTATTGGTGACTTTGTAATTAATGAATTGGATGTCTTTGATTAATTGTGATATACGGATATAATATGTATATATTTATGGGAATGAAATCTATAATTGTTGATTTATTAATTATTGTGACATTTCTATTACAGTTAAGGATTCTTCGGTTAGTTCATCGCCGAGAGATCCTAGTTCTATACTAACGGGTTCAGGTACGCAATAATTTGTTTGATGTTTGCTAGGACCAGACATTTTAATTTGACCTAAATTGATTCGGCTTAACTATTGAATGAATTGGATGTCTATTATGCTGTTTAATCTGGTCCGAGGAGCAGCAAACCTGTCATGATGCAATGACATGTTAGCTAGGCGCTTAACCAAGTCATGATGCAATGACTTTACCATGATGCAATGGTACGCTATGATGCAATAGCGATTCTTTTGGTTAAGTGGGTAGCCGATAGGGGGAATTGTATCTGTGTAACGTTTGCTTAAACTTAGGGGGAAATACCATGATTTAGTTCAATGTTTATGGGAACTTGTGAACTAGGCTCATGTTATGGACTGAGTTTAAGTAGAGTCGGGCAACGGCTTTTAAACCCATATGAAGCTATTATCTTCATGAAATAGATATAGGAATATAAGTATTCGGACTGCTTATATCAACCCCCTGAGCAGCTGCTGTTACTCAGGACCCCTGAATTCCCGAGGTGTGACCGGGGTTTGAATACCCTCTTGTTGATTTGTGAATCAAAATGTAATCTAGATAACCACTTGTTCTATGATGCATTACATGAATTGGATGACTTGTTATGCATTGGTTATTGTGTACTGGGCCTCTGGCTCACTTTTGCTGCTTTACAGGTAATGGAGACGAGTATTACGATGACTTGGGCTATGGGTCCGATTTCGAAAGATTTTTGGATGAGTGGGACGAATAGGATTCGATCACCCTGGACTTTTGGAAGACTTTTTGCTATGGAGAAGTTATGTATAGATGGCTTAATAGTTAAGCCAAATTCCTTTTGTAATGACCTAAGATCCCTTAGGATTCTTATGTTTTGAGAAAACATGTAATTTTTTTTTGTAGTGTCATGTATTGACACAAGGCAATGTTTATTTGATGTAAATAAATGTGTAGATTGCTTATGTTAGCAATCTTGTTTTATTTAAAAAGTTCTTTTCAAAGTATAGTGATTTGATCAAACAATTTTCATAAACTATTAGTTTTAGGACAACCTTACATATAATGTGAAAACGTTATATGTGGTTGGGGATTCGGTACTCTAAGTCTCGGGATTTAGAGGATCGGGTCTTTACAGAAATTAATTACTAAAATACTGTTGCTAAATCATGTTTATAAAACATGATGTAAATATATACATACAAATCACAGGTATAAATCATGATATCATGTTTCACTACCTTACCTATATCGCATTTTAGACTATGTATATTGCGATTTATTTTCGGTATATACATACAATCATGTTGCACTGTTTCTAAAAATATGAATTGATTGACTGTAGGTACCATCCTTTTGCTCAACACTTGCTTTGATTTCATTTTGTTAGACCACTCTTTTCATTTTGCTCCACAACTATGTTCAACATATTTGACTTTGCTAGACCCACCCTCTTTCTTTTTTATTTGGAACTGTGTTCAACGAATATTGCAATAATAAGTCATTATATACAACTATATGTAAAAAGTCTCATATCTTGTTTAATAAACATGATTTTGATAATGTATGTTGGTAATTAATTTGTTTTGACCTTTTTTGGTAATTAATTTTAATTAGGGTCCTAAACAAGAAATAATTTCCTAACGACCTTATACCTGCTCTCCCCTAAATAAAATTGGCCACTCAAAACATTAAATATACAAATAGGAAAAAAAGTATGGATATAAACTAAAATAGTAGTATTCTAAGTAAGTTTTGGTTGATACACTTTGCATCCTTTGGAGCAGATAATTCTAAACGAGTTCTACCCACTCAATGCTCGAGTAATTCTTGTTGCTAAGTTGGCTCGGGTGGATAAATCTCAAGGTAAGAAGCAACCACTAGAGGAGGACATAGTTACCACAAGGACAATTTTGCTATGAGTTAGGATTGAAATAAGAATCTACCCAAAATGTATGAAAATGTACTTCAGTAAGCAAATCCTTTCGCGAAGCAACTTAGCAAGAAACAATATTAGAGGATAGTGGAGTGCAAGAGAATGCTTGTGAAAGCTTGAAGTCCTGGCAGGATGATCTTAGGTGGAGTTGGTGACAGGTGGAAAAGAGTTGGTGATCTTGAGGGTGTGGATAATGATAGCATATTTGCTTTACAACGAGGGTGTCATGAGTTTAGGTAGGGGAGAATGTTGCCATTCGATCGAGGTTATATGAGAGTGTTCAAATTGAGCATAAAACATTGGGAGTGACATTAATAAGATAGTGTTTGAGGAGTAGCTTTACTCTAATATAGGATTGACCTCTTGTGAGCAAACTAGTCGAGAGCTAATGTTGCTCTATAGTCATAGAAGATCGAAACAAGTGGAAACGGTTGAGCTCCCAAATATATGAGAACCATGATAATGTTAAGATAGCATTCTTTAAAAGAATGATGGGCTCGTAATGAACCTAGATAAATAGGAAGAGAAGGTTGACTAGTTATGTAAGATATGAGCAAACGTTATAAGGAATTGTCAAACTTTACACGAAGATTCTTGGAATGGAGATCCTTCTATCCATAACACGTGCACATATAAAGAGTATAATAGGAGTAAACGAATGAAATATAGGCCAAAACATTTGGAACAGTATGTTTCAATAGGGCTTTTGGTTAAACACATGTGTTGTCAACAGTTTTAGAGGCAAAACATACATGCACAATTACAGAATCCTCCGTTGACAGCAACTTAACAACCAAAATTTACATGCAAGATTACAGCAGTAAAAAACAAACTCTTCTAAACATATAACAAAGCATCATATAAATAACAAATGGGGTATGAAGAGGAGCCACCTAGATCTTTTATCTCTTGAACTCGTTCTTGGGTTTGGAGCCACTGCTTCCTCGAAGAGCCAGTAAGTTTTCCCACATTTCCTCGCCAAAAAAAAAAAAAAAAAGATATAACATAGCCTTAGTTTCTTTAGTATTTCTTAAACACAAATACCATAGATATTTCAAATCCTAAACACGTTTTCTTTCTTCAATCACAGAAAAACATGTTCAAGATACAACAAGTTCAGTAGATAGAGTTGATTACCTTTTGGACTTAAATATCTGTTGAATCATTCACCAAGCAAGTTGCGTTGAGCGGATTAACATTTTGTATCTAGGATTTTCCTTAGAATAGTCGAGACAGAAAACTAGAGGAGAATAGGATTAAAACAGTATGACTTTTCCTTCTTGCGGTTGTCTTTAGATTCATTTTACTCGGACAACTTATCAAAATCTGAAACAGTGTTGGACTTAAATAAAGTTTGGCCGAAATTTTCTCTTTGTAAAGTAAGGATTTGGGTTATTTCTCCTGCCTATAATAATAGGCCTAACAGAGTATTCACAAACACTAGAGTATATCATCCGAATTTTTTTCATCTTTGCATTCGAGTAGCTTAATACGTTTTTTTTTTTTAAATAGCATGCATGATTCCAATCAACGACGACTTACGCTTTCCATCACAGAGGGGAAAAGATAAAAGGTAGTTTTTTTTGCATAACCTACTTATTACGAGTATCATGTGTCAAAATATATTTGGTACTTATTCGTCACAGATATGATATGTATTGCCTAATAAATTTTTCTCTTTCCCATAATTGATAAACAAAAGAAATTGACCGAGGGCAGTCAAAGGCGGTAACTGCATCCGGAATCCGTCAAGATGGTGCAGAAGCAGTTGACGGTAAAGTTCCATTAAGAAAACTGGCATACTCAAGATATTTTCTCTTAAATAATAAAAAAGCTTGTCTAATTTTCTTTTAACATTGACAAAACGGGATCTCATCTATAAAATGTTTACAGTAATCTCTCCATTAATAACTACGTCAATTATATATCGAAAGCTTCTATCATTTAATTGCAATTGCAGGCTATAATCTACATGAAAAATTTTACAATCTCATCATTAATTTTGATGGAACCGATCTCATCGCCTATCTAACGACTTACACCATATCTAACCGTAATCGAATGTCTAAAATAGTTAATATTCTAATTATTATATTTATTTCATGGTTGATTAGATGATCAGTAAAACTCTCAATATACACACTATTTTCTTACTCTGTCCTTCTCTTCATATGAAATTCAAATTTCCTTCACCTGTACTTAGAATAAAATTCAATGGAATTAAAAAAAATTTTATCTGCTAATGTGTGAAAAACAAAATGACACAAGTACCAATTAGATAAAATTAATTTTACAAATGTCGTTGCAGTATACATTTTAAAGATGAGATGTTTAAATTTATAAGAGCGTATCGCATGTTCAAGATGCAATATTAATGTTTGTTGCATGTATAAAATGCAATATGCTTGTGTATCACATTTTACACGTGTTACTCTTACAAGATTATTTTAATGTGATACTCTTACAAGATTATTTTATATATATTGCCATATCATATTTGGAAGTGTGATACTAATACAAAATATAGAATCACATTTTCAATATGCGATATAACATTAGTATTTTGATATTTTTTTATATAACTTATGTTTTATAATTAAAAAAAAAAAAAAAGGTAATAGACACGTGATTCACTCCACCATTGGGTTCTACGTATGCTTTAGTCATAACAAGAAAATATGACAAAGATTCCAGTTCCTTAGAATCTAATTCCACCGTCCTACAAGTTATTAGAATTCTAAGGGAATGAAAGTAGCCGTGGCATCATGTTTTCTGATCTATTTACTACATCAGCAAGAGCTCACTGAAAAGTTAAAACAGTTGGGAATCGGATTCCATCAAATGAATCAGTCAGACGTGACCAAAAAGGCACTCTTCACTCCTCAGGGGACTAACTGCTATTTTTTGTTGAAAGCATGAAGTAGTAGCACAAGCCCATTATGTACAGTTACCACAACATTAAACAGACATTTCCACCCTACATATATGGAAAATCTTACAATCCCAGGTGAGTATCAATCCACTCCAGCAACAGGAATCATATTTCACGAAATAAAACCAAACGACGCCAAAATGCTGTCCTCAGGGCAAAAATAGATAGGCCAGTTCATATGCAATTCCACTAATGTTCTGAAACATATGAAGACAAGAACCGTGGGTTCATTATGTCTGAACCCAAATTTTCCTATGTTTTGACAAAATTAATGGAAGTTGCATGCAATGATACACTGACACCTATCTGCTTCTTCCCCTGGGGTGCTAATTGCTATTTGAGAATGGCAGGAAGCAGTAAAACAGCCGTTTTTCACACAAAACCAAACAGAGATACAGACTCTTCACAGCACTTAACCAGCTATCTCTACCTTATTATTTTAGATAATTCTACAGCCCTCTTGATCCGGGGATATCAATCCACTTCAACTGCAGCTCCAGTTCACCCCTCTCCACATTGCGCAGTCTAAGAACCATGTTTTGGATGATACTGTTGTCAGACCAGATGATGAAGCTCTCTTCTGCCAAGCAGTTTTGTCTGTTAGGTTGGACTTTCGAGACAATGGTTCCACTGGGAAGATTCTCCAATCGCATTTTCACAGCCTCCAAGAATGGCCCTATCTCAAATTCTGCATCACCCATTTTGTCATCTAAGCTGAGCCGGTCCTTGTCATACACCATCTGTGATTAATCATCAGGTAATTCAAAGTATTAGAAAAATGAGTGGTTCTCGATGACCTTCAGACACTCTTGCTGGATTAAGATGCTCAAAACAAGACAATCGAGGCACACAACTTGAAACTCCCCTAATGGATGATTTTCGACTAGGGATCTCTATGATAATAAGTTTAATATGGCCAACAAACAACAAGGTGTTCAATTAAAACCTTGAAAAATATCCAATACAGCGACACCATCAAAACAGTGCATTTAGACTCCTTCAAAATTGTTGAATCATGCATCCCATGCAAATCAGGCAACCTTTCCTATTGATGCACAATAGCAATTATTTTTTAAAGGTTTATTTATCACCGAAATTGATCATATCAACCATTAAATATCGAATCAGTAAGAAAATATCCCAAGTCAGATTATAAGTCGCTTTCACAAAAAGGTTTTGTACGCATATGAAAGGACTCTGAGATGATAAAAAAAAAAAAAAAAACAGTTGATTTCGAAAAAACACATCCTACAACAAATCTCCCAATCATCTAATCATCCAGGAACCGTCTCATACCAACCGAAGCAGTTGATTGATTATATCAGTAAGGGAATCCTTACAATAATTGCTATGAGCTGATGAGCACGAGATGTTGAGAGTTGATGCAAAATTATGCCACTAAATCAATACTTACCACTTTGACAGGGAGTTTTGGGTCTGCTACAGAAAGAGTTAGATCTTCTTCCCACTCTGGATTAACATTCTTCTTCACCACACGCGTTTTAAGTTTCTGCCACAAAAGGACATTTAATTTAAGCATGAATTCAAAATCCTAGAAAAAACATAGATAATGATTAATATAAAAGGACCCAGATCAGAATCAGTGTCAAAATCAGTAAAAAAGGAAAAAAGAGTCATATGTTTGCTGGTACTAAAACCTCATACGCCCCAGATTCCAGAATCTGCACCAGACAGATAGTGAAAAATCCAGTACAATATTTGTCAAGGACATAAACCAAATATTGGAAAAATATTGATGAATAAAAGGGAACAGACCTGTTTTCCCATCTTAACAACAACGTAAGGATCACTGCTAGTGACATCCCTGATAGCAAGATTGATTCCTTTTGTGACATGAATTCTGAGAAGTCCCATGAGATGCTCCATTTTCCTTTTTTCTTTTCTCGTACCGGTCGATTTTCTAGGACAAACTTGTTCTTATGACAAGGCAGGAGATGTCCAATGCATTGAGGGACGTTTTGTAGAGTAATACAAAGCTTAACTGACCACGAAGGGTCAATTATGGCTATTTCATAAAATATTTTGAGCCGCCACTTGTAGTTAAAGTATTTTTTCCAACATTGGCCAGCTAGCAGCAAAGGATTTTTATTGGCCGACTGTACCTATACTTTTTCCCAAAAAGCTTTATTTATTTATTTGTTTATTTATTATTGTTATAGGAGGATTATACCTAGTCATTTATAATTGAGACATCAGTATTAAATTAATACTCTTAGATATAAGTTGAAGAAAAAATGATAATTGTGGGATTGATTACTTTAAATTTTATCTATTTAAAATTAATTATGTAAAATTTAAAAATATCAATTTTACTCATTTTTACAACTCAATAAATTAACTATATCAAATTTTATAATTAATTATCTCATATAGTTATTATAAATGACTTTCCAAAAGTTTTTAGATAATAGTTAAAACTTTTAAACTTCAAACAATTTATTGCATAAATAAATAAAATCAAAGTATTAAAAAAACTCAAGTATCAACTTTAATATTATTATTACTATTTTCATGTATTATTTTAATATTGGTTATCGTTGTCCAGCTCACTAGGTGGGGGTAACCCGTAACCATCGTCCCGTCCACTTCGCTTCTGCTTTTATGACGGGCTGAATAGAAAACGACAATGAAGATTGAAGACTTTGGCTAGTCAAAATTTACTAGGTTCTTCGTTGGTCACGAATGGAATTAAAAGTAATAAAACCGTGAAAAACACATTTAGGGTGCATTTCCTTTGGTAGTTGTACGTCCGCGTCACATTTGTTTTAATATTTTCTAAAAATATATAAAGATGCATAGTAGATATTTTTATTCATAAATAAATTTTAAAGATCGGATACATATAAGATATAAATATACAATTATATATAAAAAAATATCTCATCCAAACAAATTAATGATATGATTTTGATTGAGATTTAGCTCTCTATAATATACCACCCAAACTGTTTTGAATATAACTAAATTTATTATTTTAAAGATGGGAACGAATTTACTTTTTCTGAGAATGTATTTGTTCCATCTTTCACTTTCGTTTAATTTTTTTTCCCTTCATAACATTAAATCTAAATTATTTTCAATCTTAAAAATTTTCAAAAATAACATGCATAAATGTTTACCGAATTGATAAAAAAAATTGTATTTCTTGATGATAAAACATAATTAAAAAAATGAAAAGCTTATTTAAATGGACATAAAAGACGCAAATATGTAAAAATATAACCATATGACAAAATGAAGAACACATTAGAAAAAAATAAATGCGAGTTATACTAAAGTTAAACCAAACCAAAAGTTTTGAAATCAGTGGAAAGTAAGATGTTGTCACTTTTAAAAAAGAAGGGTTTTAATTATAATCTTTCGCTAGGCAGATGCATTCATAAGTATAAATATGGATAGAATATTAATATTTATCCACTGTTTATCTGGAGAAATCTATCTATATTATTATTCATGGAATCCCTATCATTGATATAAAAAAATAATAATATAATGAAATAAGACAATTTTTTTTTAATAAAATAACTCCTCTTTCTCTTTTCTCCCTCTTTATATTATTATTCAAGGAATCGCTATCATTTGCATCAAAAAAATCATATAATGAAATAAGACAATTATTTTTTGTCACTCCTCCTCCTTTTTTCTTCCTCTTTATTCTCTATAACAACCACTGTTCGTACTCCTTTTTTTTACCCCCCGCACATGCAGTAAAAATGTGCCATCTGCTAGTCATATATTAATACAAATAATATTGATTCCCCTTCCACACAAAATAAATATCTTTTTCGTTGAGTTGATGAGTTGATAATAATTAATAAGGCATGGAATTTCCTCCTTTAAAGGTGGAGTCCACACTCCATGTCAGTGTTTATCACTGCCGAAGTGCTCAACATTATTGTTGAAGCCTCAATCATAAGATAGAGCCGGAGAAAGAAGGGATTTCAGCAGTGCCCGGCAAGCCCCCGTGGTAGCGAGGGTCCACCCTCGAACTCGGCCAAGGGTTGCAAACGAATCAAGTACTGAGCTTAACTTGTTTCAAGTTGAGTTCGGCTCAAACTTGATTAGTAAACAAGCCAAGCTCAAGTTTCAAGTAAAGCTCATTTATGTAAAGAAACTAGACTCGTGATAACTTGTTTAGACTAGTAAAAAAACTCATAATTAGGCTTGTTAATAAGCTCGTCAGCAGATTTTTGAATTTTTATATGCATGTGATATATATATAACAACATAATTAAAACAACAAAAAAAAAATAATTTTTATTTAATATTATGTATATTTTTTTAAGTAACACTTATTATATTTTAGGTTTTAAAAAATCGAAAAAAAAAAAGCTATCTAAATAAGTTGAGCTTGAGCTTAAATTCCAACTCAATAAAAGCTCGGCTTGGCTCGAGCACGTTTCATAAATGAGCCGAGCTTTAGCTCAAACTAAAACTCGTTTAGTTAAATGGGTTAAGCTCGAGTCTCAATTCCATACTTGATAAAAAGTTCGGATCAAGTTCAATAAATTTTAAATGAGTTGGGCCTAAACCTATAAAAGCTCTACTCGTTTGCAGTCTTAACTTAGCCCTGTATAGGTTATATACATGGTTCGTAATTGTTTAAGATAAAATTAAATAGTTAAAGTATAAAAACCTCAATATAGATAAGAACTTTTGGAAAAATAAAACAAAAGATCTGATGGAGGTCGTCTAGACCCGGCAAAGTCTAAATGCGACCATAGCCCCATTCAGAGACCGGAGTCGGACTGATTAGAGTCCCAAAATGGAGCTGTCCATGTCTACCAGACGCGGGGAAGACTTGAGCTGCACTAGTCAGACGAGAATCCCACGTTGGCTAAAGGGATACTCCTCCAAGCGGGTTTAAAGCCCCGTAGCATCCAATTTGCTACCAATAAGGGTAAATTATTCTCCGACTTACAATTCCACCTACTGGTAAGTCAGATAACCCCAACTTAAGTAATAAGCGGAATGGGCTCACAAATAGGGTGGTATGAGACGGTAGTAAATACTATCATAAATTAAAATTAGGATAACATCAAAGATAGTATTTGAACTTTGATAAAATATATAATTGAGTATTTAAACTTTAAAATTGATCAATTTAATACATAAAAAACTTCGAAACTAATAAATTCAGTAACTAAAAGAACTTAACAAGGCACTGTTGGCATGCATGAAATTTTTTTTCAAGTACTAAATTGATCAATTTCAAAGTTCATGTATTAAATTGATTAATTTCAATGACCAAATACTAATTACGTATTTAATCAAAATTTAAGTATAATTTGTGACATTAACCTATTGAAATTTGTATATCTACTATCAATCCAATAACATACTCTCAAAAAGACAAGTATACCTATAAATGTTTAATATAATTGATAAGTATTGGCCCATCCCATGAAGACCAAGTATTTTGATTACTATTAACCTCCCTAATCCTATTATCAATCCTAAAATTCAATGCAATTATCTCTCAATAGAAATCAATTAAAACTAGAGCACTTAAGATGAAAGAAATTTCAAATATTAACCAATATTTTAGAAACTATGCTTAGACTATTAAATCCCACAGAGATTACCTATGTGACATAAAAATAATAGTTCAACTCCTTATTGATTTTTTAAATCACAAGAATTCAAATTTCAATTTAATGTCTTTCTCTATGTTACTAACTCCTAACCCTAAATTGATTAATTTGAATCACTTCCTAATTAAAACCCCTGGAATTGCATTACTTTTAATACTTCTCCGTGAATTCCATTATTAGGTTTTACCTTAGTCTAAAAGATTTACATTGTCCTATATTTAGGATTACACACAACTCATTATAATCATGCAGATCTATTCAAGCATATGACTTCTCAATTTATACGCATAAAATTTAACATTAAATCCTTATGAAGGGAATCCAAGTGCTTCAAGTCCTACATGATGGTTGCAAGTTCATGAAAACACAAGTTAGAGTTAAGAAATTTTAAGAAATGTTCAATGGATTTAGCTCAAAACTTTTATAAAGAGCTAAAAATGGATCGGCAAGCTTATCATAAATTATAACTAAGGGATGTGAATTTCATTTTAGCTTGAGAAGAAGACCGAATCTAATATTTATGTGGGAGTTTGGCAGTAGGCCAACCAAGAGGCAAAAAGTACACCAGGCAGTTAGAAGAAGCCAAAGCACCTAGATCAACCAAAGTCCAGTTGACCTAAACTGACTAATCAAGTGTGGTTGATAGGGGCCAATTTGACCGACCAATGTTGGCTACCCCTAGCCATGTAGATTCCAATGTTGTCATCGAGGCATGAAGTGCCAATTTTCCCATGAGCTTATCTCTTTTTATATTTTAGGTATTGTTAATTTGTTTGGTAGGTTATTACATAGTCAACTATCATAATTGAGTCTATGTAATCCTTCTAGAAAGATTATCTTTTATTTGGTTTTATTATCTTATAAATATTTATTTTTTGTTATTTTAGTATAGGATTGAAGCTGTAAATAGGCCAAGACATTCTCTTTGTAGGTTAGATCATTAGTGCATTATTTTTTTTAGAGAAAACCCTCTCTTTGGTTCTTTTAAGAACTTCAAGCTCTTCAATAACTATATTCTTATGCCATTCTTCACTATATCAAGGTTCTAGAATTCGCTCCATTAATGAGTCAAAATTTTTACACAATTATACCACGGTTCATGAGAATTTCAACTTAGAATCAAGTTGAGTATATACCTTTGATTCTAGATTGGATGTTTTATTGGGTCAAGATTTGCATTTTCAATTCTTAGAGTTAAGATTATGCATCAACATGCTTTGCACGCATCACCGTATGTGGATAAATAAAGATTTAGCAACAATTGAGTATACATGATTAGATTCAAGAAACACAATATGGTCATTGAAAATTAAATTAAAATTTTGTCGCATAGTTCTCCTATGGTTCTTCGATGTTTAGAAATTACAAAGCTATTCCTTCATAAGAATAAATCAACAAGAAATCTTTCTATGGAGAGAACGAGTAGATGCATGGGTGTGTATGAAGTTATACTTCTCTTTTACTTCAAATTCTTCAATTTTCAACACACTATTAGTTTATAGTTGTATTCTTTAGGTTTATATCTCCTTCAACCTTCAAATTCTTTAAAACATTTTCAAAATTCCATGAAATTTGAATAAATTCTCTAGATAAGCTTTTAACCCTTGAAATGAAAAAAAAACAAAATTAAGCATCTAAATCTAAGAATATACCAATAAATTAATTAAAAGCAATATCAAAATTAACCCAATAATTAGCTACAAATAAGCCATATTATCATAAGGATGTTCAATGATGGTTCCTATACGTTTAGTTCACTCTTAAACAAGGTAACATAAACTCTCAATATTGTGTGCTTCTCCTAAAACTAATAGCAAAGCCCTAGCTTATTGGCAACTGGCTACATGATGAAAGCCATCTTGGAATGTGGGTTCGAGGCTCCACCAATTACTCTCAAGGGTATCCTAAACGCTTCATAATAATTCCGACAAGAAAAGGTCACAGAATTAAAATGGCCACTAAATGAGGAAAAACCATTTATTGAGGACAACCTCACATGACTACCACAGATTATTTTTCTTTCTCATTCAAGGAAAATATTATATAATTATATGGATTAAGGTAACTATTCCCCTGGTGGGTGCTAAAAATAAAAAAAAAAAATGAAAAGAACTTTTATCTTGAAAGTTATCTATGTTATTGAAAAATTATGGATAAACTCTTAGTCACATGTTTGATCAGTTTCCACTCAAATATCATCAATAGTTATATCTTGCCTCTAGTTTTTGAAATTGAAGCTCATTTGATTTATTGACAAGTCAATGAGAAACGTACTTTGCAATTTCTCTTTTCATCTCATTACACTAGTAAAGATTCATTAAGTCTATACATTTTTTTTATTTTGTATAAAAGAGAACACTGGAATCAATAATTGAAGATATGTATTTAATTAAGAATTGTTTGATAGTATCTATACTCCTTTGGTGTCTTTAAATTTTTTAATATAATTTTTTGAACATATGGGCATAAGATATTTTCATATCCTAAAATCATGAAAATTTAATAGGGTTTGAATATAATTAAATAAGGGTTGAATAGACATAGTCTTTTCTTTTTTAGCATATGGACGTAAAATAATTTTGTATCCTTGAAATCATGAAATTAAATAGTTTGAATAGAATCAAATAGGAGTTGAATAGACATAGTTTTTTTCCGCGTAAAATATTTTTGGTATCCTTAAAATCACAAAATTAAATAAAGTTTGAATAGAATTAAATAGGAGTTGAATAGAAATAGTTAGCATATGGACGTAAAATATTTATGGTATCCCTGAAATCATGAAATTAAAAAGGGCTTGAATAGAACTAAATAAAGGTTGAATAGACATAATCTTTTCCTTTTTTACCTTAAGCATGTATTTTTATATACTGATTTAAACTTCTGATACCATATTTATGCATGGCAATTATCCAACATGGAGAAGTTAATTGTAGAAAATATAATTGTAATTATAATTTGTAATTAATTTTATAATTTATAGACTGATTAAGGTTGTCTCTTTTAACAGTTAAAATAATATATCTATTTAATTTATATATGTTGGATTGTTTTATTTACACACGCATCGTGTGAGCGTTTCGTTTGCTTGTTTATATTAAGTTGAATGAGAATATATAATTACAACTCTAACATTGCGTACTATCAATTAATGAAAAGTCATATATTATCAAATAATTAATATATTGATACTAATATTGGTTCAGTGTTATTTGTATATAATAAAACTAGGGAAAAAATTAAGAGATAAGTGGTTTCAAGTACCAATAGCCTTTTGTAACACTTGTGTTAAGAAAAGAAGAAGATGTTTGTCATGCTATATATGAATATGTTACTTGAGTTATTAGGGAAAAGGAAATTAATATTTTTATTTTTTAAAAATAACAAAAACTATTGAGATGAAAATAATTTGAAATTCAGACAAGTTGAACTTGTCTCTTGAGCATACGAGGTCATAAATGATTGATCTTGTTTGTTGAAGAGACGAGCTCGGTATTTTTTTTAACCTCTTATGTTGAACAAACGAGGTTCGCCAAAAACAAAAAAATAAAAACAACAATGACATCCAACTGTCAATAGCAATAAAGTTTAAGAGAGCAAGAGAAAAAAATGTATGAGCAGGTTAAGAATATCAAAGACCACTATGGATCAAATGAAAAAAGCACTAAAATAATACCTTGGACCTTCATTTTGCCAATGAATTTCTTGGGTTTTGAGGTAGCTCCTCAAGATCGCTTTTTCAAGAGCTCCTCCTATTGCAAAAATATTTGATGGAAACTGTTGGGTAAGAACTAGTTAAGTCTTCCTCTTTTTTGTTTTTTATTTTTTCGATAATTAAGATCTACATGGGGTTAAATTTTGCTTGTAACAAAACATGGCAATGTGAGAGAAAATTTGTTTTGTTTATGATTGCCTGATGCTATTGTGTTTTTGTATCTGTGGATGTTATCATTGTTTCTATTTTTTTTTTGTCCAACCTCGTTTGTTGAAAAATACTGAGCTCATCTCTTCACCAAACAAGGTCAACCATTTATTTTTTTCATATGTCTAAAAGACAAATTCAACTTGTTTGGGATTATTTTTATCCTAATGATATTTTTATAATTTCTTTTAAAAATAAAAATATTAGTTTCGTTTTCCCTGAGTTGTCACCCATATGTCAATGTCGTTTCTTTAATTTTGCCAAAAATAACGGAATCTAGTGGAACAACTCGCATTGCCAAACAGAGGACTTAATGAACCTTTGATTATTGACACCAACAAACACTGGGCCCCTGAACTGAACATGTGAGTTTGCTTGATGGAATTATCCATCAGGAAACTCAAATTCTCATCTTAGTGGCATGAAAATTAAGAACAAACGTGACTTTACTTGCTATTAGCTTTTCTTATCTAATCACATAAATAATACATATATATATATATATATATATGTACACACCACTATAGAAAAAGTCAAGCTATCTTATCTAATTTAATTCAACTAAGATGGAGACTTGTTCCGCGGATCATTTTTCTAATATGTATGATATGATAGAACAAAAAATTGTTGATACTTAAATGTTAATTTATAATAGATAAATACTAATGATATGTATCTCATGTATAATTCTACATAAATGCCTAAATGGCAAATATGTTTTCTTGCACATGTATCGAAGAACTTATATAATTAAAAAAAAAAAAAAACAGGAAGTCAATCGTTAGAACTGTGAAGTTTGTTAAGGTACAATAAATTAGATAAAAAAAAGGGAAATTAATTATTAGAATAGTGAAAAGGAAGCTATATCAAATGAGAGGTAGATTATATCAAAAGGTAATTTAAGGTATTAACGTTTTAAGTGATTAAAAATGTATCATATTTTACAAAGTAAGTCAAATAAGATACTAATAATTGACTATTAATGAAAATTTGTGAAACTTAAGCGAAAACTAATCAAAAGGTTGATATCTTAAATAAAATTTGTAAAACATTGATACTTTATTTAATTCATTTTATGAAATGTTGATTTATCTTTTTAACTACTTGAAATGTTGATATCTCCTAATGTAATTTATCCTATCAAATGAGATACCTTCATTTCTACACAAGGTCATAGTCCTATATTGGAATTAATTTATTGTTTAGGACATTAATTGAAATTAATTTATTAAATAAGGTCAAAATGAAAATAATTATTAATTTACCATATCAAAATCACGTTTTTATCAGAATATACTAGTAAACAGTAAATGCACGTATATTGCGTCTTTAAAATGCGATATACACGTGCATGTGGCGACTATAAAATGTAATACATATTTGACGTACGGAGCAATATCGCGATTATTAATCGCGATATCGGTACAAAATACTTATATCATGATTAATAATTGCGATATAGCGACCGTAGCAAACATTAAATCATGATTCTTTCACGCGATATTTATGTAAAATTGCATTTCCTATTTTCTTAAACATGATTTTGCAACTAGAAATTAATAATTAATTATCCAAATGGTATATTAGTAACTATTTGTATAGGAACCTTAGACATGTACTGAACTCCCTCTATTGGGATTGTGCAAGATATTTTTTTAGCCAATGTCTTCCGTATATATCTAAATAATATATTTGTTTTTAGATTAAACCTTTACATCCGCCTTTCTTTGAGGGAAAAATAAGATACTTAAATATGATAGGATGGTGGATATTAATATTCTTTTCATAATATATATACACACACATAAAATAAACCTTTAATAATACATGCTCATCACTTATCAATATTGTTGAACGAGTACAATCGATGAACAGAGATATAAGTCAACGGAGTGCAAAATTTCTTGACTTATAAAATTACTAGTCTAGAAAATATAAAAATAAAAGAAAAAGAAACCAAAGTTTCAAATATTATTTCTAAACTAATTTGGGAGAGAGTGGGGGGAGAGAGGAGGAGGTTTGACGAAATAACATTTGGAATAAATAATTCTTTTACAGAATATGTTTCAATAGTCTTGATGATTTATGTTTCTTTGTCTGCATGCTGAAGGACAAAATGATATTAAACGTTAATGAGGACAGTATCCAACTTAGGCAGGCAACTCATAAAAAACGACAATAATTTTGGCTCTGCATCAAAACATGTGGAGGAAATAACTATCAACAGGTTGACCAAGAGCTCTAGACGGACTCCAAAGTCAAAGACGAATAAGGACGACAGAAGGCTTCTTAATAAGTTACAAATTGAGGTGCAGGCCCACGAACCAAAAAATACTACGAAAAACCCAGTTTTCTAAATATTATTAAAGAGAATGCGGACCTGAATGCCTCGGGGCCTTTTCTTATGAATACTCTAGTTACTTCATTTACCCTTAGCCCAGCCCAAGATTCAATCTTATGATAATGCCATGCTGGATAATAACCCAGACTCGGGTTGTTATTCTGGGAACATCCTTCTCATTAATCGTGTCCAATCCAGGCAAATATGAGTGAGGATCCTTTCCCCTTTGACATGTCCATTTTGAAGAGATTAGGTAATCTAGAGAAGAAAAACTCCAGATAGGAGCAATACGGTCTCCTTAAAAAAATATACTGAAGGTGAGACTGGTACAGCATAAGTGCAATGCCAAGAAAAGAGGTAAATCGAGTAAAGGTTTGTCAAGAACTTTTTGGTAGACGAGGAGGACAACGTGTCCTTTGCATCAGATGATGTCATGATGTGGAAATTGCTACTGAGTTGTAACCTTCTTTCGGGTTTACTTTATCCCATTTTCTTTTTCATGATGAATTTCTCCATGATTTGTTAGAATTGTTAAGGTGCTACGAAAATTGGTTTTGTTTCAACTCTTAAATCTTTAGTTCGGCTCTATCGTGTGGGTATGGTGAGAAAGCGGAAAGGATTATTAGGACGTTGGGTTTTGTAAGATCACACCGTGTTGAAGCTCGAGGATTCTTGAATGATATTTGGTTAATGTGGAAAAATGATATTCATATTCAGATTCTTTTGAACGACTGGCAATTTATACATGTAGATAGTA
Organism: Combretum micranthum; assembly: GCA_024138025.1. Lineage (NCBI taxonomy): Eukaryota > Viridiplantae > Streptophyta > Magnoliopsida > Myrtales > Combretaceae > Combretum > Combretum micranthum. The sequence goes on from JAMXBD010000560.1 coordinate 717,012, forward strand.
GAACTTCTTGCCACTCCAAATTTGCGCAGACTGAAAAAGGTCTGTTAGAGAGGAGTTTGAGCAGACTCTTACTTAAAAAGAGATGTTGTGGCAACAATGCTCAAATTCAGAGTAGATTAAGTTAAGAGATCGCATACGGCTTTTTATCACATGAGAATTGAGAACAAGAGCGACAATTGAAAAAAACATTAGTTTGTGCCATTCGTCTGGAGAATGAAGCCTAATGTTCTGACCAAACTCTATTAAAGAAGGGGGCGGCTAAATTCTTCCAAAGTCTTTATACCGGTAATTCTCAACTTTCCATAGATCATATTGAGATTTTGGGTAAACGGATTACCAAAGAAGAGGTGTGGTAGGCTATGCTGAGATGGGACTGGTATTACAAAATCGTCTCAACATGTTCAATAATCTTTATGAACACAATAGAAACTAAAGCGGAAGCCAAAAAAAAAAAAAAAGGACGGATCACATACCTCCAGCCATTGCAAATTAGATGGAAATGATATTCAACGACGACTAGTTTTTTATTTCGGTTTGGTGCTTCTAAACCTTTCTCTCTCAATATTGTGTAGTGTATTATATATTTCAAAAGGAACAAGTCCCACATTTCTTAGATTTTACTCATTGTCCTTATTTATAAACCTCTTTCTCTTAGTGGGCTTGTAAAGAGTTGGTGGAAAGGCATGGGCTCGGCGCACAAAGCCTAGACCAAGCTAGTGTAAATTCGTCAATTTGTCCCCCCCTCCCTGCGTGTGTAGTCATATGTCTTTACCCGGTTCAAAGGAATATTTTATTTTCGTGTATATTATTTTTAAATAAAAATAATAATAATAATAATTAATTAAATCTTATCCGGATACGGGTCTTTTGAGCGTTTAAAATTTAATTACCAATCGTTGTATTTTTTCGGTATTTTCAAACCGTTGTATCTTTTAATTTTGAAAAGACATTTTTTAACATACCCTTACAAAATACAACTTCATTTTATATATTTATTCGTTTTAATATTTTATACTTCACTTTCTTTCCTGTCTTGTTCCTCGCTGGGTTATTACTTTTTTCCTGCTATTCCTGTGTCCTAGATTTTCTAGAGGACTTGTTGAATCCTGGGGGATACGCCGTTCTTAAATAATATTGGCGAAATATCCTTAAGGACAGTACCTAGCACGTCTCAAGTTTTCCCCTTCTCGTTTCTGATTTTTCCAACATATTGATGATGTAATTTTTAAAAGAACGAGAGCAGACTTAGGGATCTCCAAATATGATATATATATATATATATATATATATATATATCGACTCAATCTATCAATGAGTTAGTTGTTGGGATGTAGTTAACCGCTCCTGAACGGTGGAGGGACATTATCCTACATTCCTGATATTGTGGGATCATGAACCACTAACCGGTTATAACCAAAATTATCGAAGAAAATCCAATATTCTCTCACTTGGTCCATGTATTCCATAATATATCTTAATAAGAAACAAAATACATGAATCATGGTGATAGGTTCTAATTATGAGTATTATCTTCCATGTATTACAATGTATCATGTTTCTCAAGCCCATACAAATCAATGAATAAACACAATGCTTATTTGCGGTCTAAACTTAATGATATTTCTCAAAATAAATAAATAAACGATACGTGTACACAAAACCAAATGAGAAAGCATCAATTGAATAAGAGTTTCATTAAACATCAATGCATTTACAATGAAAGATTACATTATAGGACTAAGTTCTATTCTCACTACATTATCCTTAAAATTCATTGGTGGCATGCCTTTCGTTAAAAGATCAGCTATCATTAACTCAATGTTAATGTGCTCGATGACCACTTTTTTTTTCCTTAACACATTCTCTTATGGCTAAGTATTTGATGTTGATATGTTTACTTTGACTACCGCTTTTATTACTCTTAGCCATAAACACAGTAGCCGAGTTATCGCAGTATAATCTCAATGGCCTAGAAATATAATCGATAATTCTAAGCTTGTACATGAAACTCTTCAACCATACTCCATGTGAGGTAGCCTCAAAGCAAGATACGAACTCGGCTTCCATAGTGGAAGTAGCAATCAATGTCTGCTTCACACTCCTCCAAGATACGGCTCTACCGGCAAGCCTAAAAATGTAACTAGATGTTGATTTACATGAATCAACACAACCAATAAAGTCCGCATCAAAGTATCCAACAACCTTAAAACTGTCTGTTCGTCTATACATAAGCATGCAATCCTTTGTTCCTTGAAGGTATCTCGTTACCTTCTTTGCAGCTCTCCAGTGGTCAACACCTGGGTTACTTTGATATCTTCCTAGCATCCCAACAGCAAATGCAATGTCAAGTATGGTACAAACCTTGCACATACATTAAGCTTCCAACGGTTGAGGCATATAAGATGTTTTTCATTTGTTCTTGTTCTAGCTCATTTTTAAGGCATTGGCTTAAGCTAAATCTGTCATCCTTCACAATAGGTGCTGCATTCGATGAACAATACTTCATTCGAAATCTCTCTAAAACTTTGTCGATATAGGTATCTTGAGACAAACCTAAAATGCTTCGAAATCTTTCCCTATGGATCTTAATGCCAATGACACGAGATGCCTTAACCATATCTTTCATGTCAAAGTTTTTCGAGAGGAATTGTTTACCTCATATAGCAAACCTTATCATTGGTTGTAAGCAAAATATCATCCACATACAGCACAAGAAAACAAATTTACTCCCACTAACCTTCTATTATAGACATTGATCCATAATGTTCTCTTCAAAACCAAATAAAGTGATGACATTATGGAATTTCAAATACCATTGACAGGAGGTTTGTTTTAATCCATATGTGGATTTATCAAGCTTACAAACCAAACGCTCATCATTACTAGTGGAGAATCCTTCAAGTTGTTTTATATAAACGTCTTTCTCTAGATCACCATTAAAGAAGGCCATTTTCACATCCATTTGATGCAACTCTAAATCAAAATGTGCAACAAATGCCATAATTATACGAAGGGAATCTCTCTTAGATACGGGAGAAAATGTCTTCGTGCAGTTGATTCATTCCCTCTTAGTGAATCCATGTCTCTCAACGTTACCTTGCGAGTCCTCCTTTGTTTTGAAGACCCATTTGCATCCAATGGTTTTTATACCATCAGACAACTTGACGGGATTCCAAACTCTATTAGATGCCATCGAGTCCATCTCTTCTTTAATGGCACTATGCCACTAGTTCGAATCTTCAGAACTCATAGCCTGTGAAAACATCTTAGGATTATTTTCGGCTCCAACATTATAGTCAGACTCTTGTAGATACATAACATAGTCACTAGGAATTGTTGATTTTCTTACTCTAATATATTTTCTTAATGCTACATCAACATTCTCTTAAGGAATAGAATAATGTTTATCAGTAGTTTGTTCAATAGCTTAAGACATCTATTGAACTTCAGTATCTATTGGATCAGGATCAGCAGTTTATGGTACCTCTAGGACTGGTTCTTCAACACGCATTTGCACCGGAGGCGTGTTGTTAACAACAATGATCAGTCCGCTACTTGAAGTGGTACATTGAGCATCTGTATGATCTTTCTCAGAACTAATGCTATGAGATTGATCGCTCTCATTAATCAAGTCATTCTCAAGAAATTTTGCATTTTTTTATCGCACAAACCTAATGATATGAGATGGACAATAACATTTATATCATTTAGACTTTTCAGCATATCCAATGAAATATCCAATAATAGTCCTTGGGTCCAACTTCTTCTCACGTGAATTATAGACTCTTACTTCAGACGAACGTCCTCAAATGTGTATATGTCAAAACTCGGTTTCCACCCTTTTAATAACTCAAATGGCATCTTTTCGACAACCTTGGTTGGAACTCGATTCAATATATACGCAGCCGTTTTAAGAGCTTCAATCCATAATGAGTTAGGAAGCTTGGAGCTTGCAAGCATGCTCTGTATCATGTCCAATAATGTTCGGTTTCTCCTTTCAGCCATTATGATCTAGAGAACCAAGTAAACTGTATTGGGCAACAATCTCATTCTCTTAAAGAAACCTTGTAAATGGACCAGTCGCTTGTCCACTCTCTATGTATCTACCATAGTATTCTCTGCCTCTATCGGATCTCACGATTTTAATTTGTTTTCCACATTGTTTCTCTACTTCAGCTTTAAACACCTTAAAAGCATCTAATGCTTCATTCTTATTGTTAAGCAAGTAGAGATACATATATCGTGAGCAACCATCCATGAAAGAGACAAAGTACTTATCACGATACACATCCATGTTTGGACTACAAATGTTAGTATGTATGATTTCCAATAATTCAGAACTCCTCTTGGCACCCTTCTTTAACTTGTTAGTCTGTTTTCCCTTGATACAGCTTATATAAGTCTCAAAATCAGTGAATTCTAAAGTACAAAGTACTCCATCATTCACCAACCTTTTAATTGTATCAATTGAGATATGTCCTAATCTTCAATGCCACAACATAGAGGACTCTTCATTCATAACAAATCGTTTAGTGCCAAACTTTTCATGAACGTGCATAATAGTATGGTTATCATCATTGCGTAGATTAAGAAGAAAAAAAACTATTAGACAAAGCACCACATCCAATAACATCAGATTTATAAATAAATTAAATCCGAAGTCTGAAAAGTTAAAGGAATAACCATCTGATACAAGTCTGGAAACTGAAATTAAATTCCTAAAATAACCGGGAACATAAATGTCTTTTTCAAATTCAAAATGTAACCACTACTTAAAACTAAGTTGCACGTCCCAACAACCTCCACATGTGAGGACATCTTATTGCCTGAATAGATGCTACACTTACTTCCCACTGGCTTCCACAGGTCTACTAAATCCTGCAATGAATTGGTCACACGGATTGTAGAACCAGAATCAATCTACCATGTGTTATGATTAACATCAATCATATTAGATTCATAACAGACAAATGAAAGTCGAGTACCTTTCTTATCAAGCCACTAAATGAACTTGGATCATTGTTTCTTCATGCGTCCCTTCTTTTTACAAAAGAAGTACACACTCTCCTTTTTTATGTCCTTTACGAGAGGGATTTTCCTTTTCCATTTTTCTTTGGCCTGATCCTTCTTTTTGCTCTTTCCATCAGTAGTTAAGTTCACCCATTCCTTTTCCTTTTCCTCCATAAGTAGTTTGCCCTCTTCCTGAACACACATGGTCAACAACTCATTGATTGACCATTTATCCTTATGTGTGTTGTAAGATATCTTAAATGGGCCATACTATTGAGGTAAAGTGCAAAGGATGTAGTGAACCAGAAAGGGTTTTGACAACTCAACTTTCAATGCCTTCAGTTGGGCCGCAATGTCCTTCATGCACATGATATGATCATGCACATCCTTAATGCCAGTTAGACTCAGAGGCGAAAGCTCAATAATTAGGGTGCTTGCAATTGCCTTGTCTAAAGTGACAAATTGCTCATTAATGGCCTTTAGCAATCTTGGACCTTATGATATTGCTTGACGAAGCCCCTTATACCAGTAGAAATTTTAATCTTTATGAACATAACTAACAAGCGATTAAATCGCTCCCATTTTCATAAAGAATTATTACATCTAAAGTGCTGGTTTCAGTTATTGCAAGGGGTTCCTCTTTCCTTATGGCATAATCAATGTCCATCCATCCCAAATGAAGGAGAATTCTCTCCTTCCAAACTTTATAGTTATCTCCTTTAAGTTCAAGAACATCGCATCGCATATCAGAAAAAATTGACAAGTTGAATTGCTACAATAATTAAACATACATGCTCATGTTACAGAATTTTGAGACTAATTAACATATAACATGTTTTACCAATGTAAAATCATGCTGAAATATGAATTTAGTGACATAAATCTTGCCTGTGTGCTAAAGTTCTAATTCAATTATATTCATTTTAAGTCTTATGATAAAACTATCAAATCATGTTCCTTTTCCTAATTCCTATGGGTAAATTAGAAAATATAATTTGATATTTTATCATAATTAATCATACACAATATAATAAAAATTCATTTGGGATAAGATCCATTATATTGTATATAATTAATCACAACTAATGTTTATTTTTCATATGTGATCTTAAATCATCCTTAATATACAATTTTAATTAATTAAAGATGTCGTGGCTACTCTCTAATTAATTTAAATTATATGGATCACTTAAACATTAACTAAATTCTTAGGCTCAATTATTGCATAAACTATAAGCAATATCCTATGAACTTAACACACCTATATCTATAATCAACATTTCATGTATAATAATAACCGAAAATTATACACATACACAAATAAATAATATAAGCATATAATATTAAATTCATAGGGAGCCAATAAGAATTAATTTACTTCAATAAGCGAAACAAACTAATTTTATTATGTGAAATTATTTACTAAATGTTATATTCATAATTAGCAATAAATGTATACACATTAAAATTATATATATATATATATTTTAGGAAATATTCCAGCTCGTATGAAGTACTATAAACTCCATTGTCCACTATTTTTTACTTCAACATTCCTAATATATTAAACTGAGAAGGAAGCTCTATTCGTGTAGACTTTCACCATTTTACTTCCGGTTTACGTCTTATTTACTAAATTGACACGGAAGTTTTCCGACCATAAATTATATATATATTAAATTCATAAAAGTACGTTTACTTTTTAAAAAACAAACAAAACATAAAAGGAACTGGCATGTTCAAACCGAAAACACGCACACTGACATATATACATGTGTGCGTGCATGTGTGTGTATGTATCGTCTTCAACCTCCATCAAATTCATTTTGCCCCTTTATTTCAAATTGTATTTTCTGGCTTTTAACTTTCACATCATATATAAAGAGTATACATACACATATATTTTTACATTGTCTTCAATCTCATGACCCATTTCAGATTCGTTTCTTCATACCTAAACAAGACACAAACCCAGAAAGACAGAAACCTTAACATCTGATGATTTCTAGTCTCCATATAGACTCCAGATTCAAAATATTGTTCATGGGTAAAGGGAAGTAAGACATGGAAGAAATTGGCGACAAAAAAAAAAAAAAGAAACACCAGATTCAAACTCCACAAAAACAGAGCAAGGCAGAGGTATTAACACAAAGCTCTGATACCAAATGATATTACAAAATCGTCTCAGCATGTTCAATAACCTTATGAACACAATAGAAACTAAAGCAAAAGCACAAAAAAAAAGGAGGAATACGAATCACATACCTCTAGCCATTACACATTAGATGGAAATGATACTCAACGTCGGTTAGTTTCTGATTTTGGTTTGGTGCTTCTAAACCTTTCTCTCCCTTAATATTGATGGTATAATTTTTAAAAGAACAAGAGTAAGCTTAGGGACCCTCATAGATGATGTATATATCGACTCAGTCTATCAATGAGTTAGTAGTTGGGATGTAGTTAATCGCTCCCGAAAGTTGGAGGGGCATTATACCACGTTCTTGATATTGTGAGATCATGGATCACTACCAGTTGTTACCAAAATTACCAGAGAGAATCCAATAGGGACCCACTAAAGCTCTTGGGATTGATGGCTTTATTGTACACTTCCATCAAAAGAATTGGGAGGCTATTGGCAACTCGGTGGTGAATACGGTGAAAACAGTTTTTGACTCTAGTTATGTTGATCCATGTATTAAAAAAACTCTCATTTATTTAATTCCTAAAATTGAAAAACCAGAACTATTTAACCACTTTAGTTCAATTAGCTTGTGTAATGTCAGTTATAAGGTGGAAATAGCCTCTAATAAACTTAAGCACGTAATGTCTTTAGTGGTTCTTCTAGCTCGGTCTGGTTTTGTGTTGGGGAGACATATCGTGGATGATATTATTATAGCCCAAGAAATTATTCATTCTATGAAATCTCTTAGAGGTCGAAAGGGATTCATTGCCATCGAGGTGGATCTTGAGAAAGCCCACGATATGGATATGGAGAAAGCCTCTGATAAAGTTTTATTAAAGACACTTTATCAGATGTAGACATTCTTGATAAATTGTCTAATGTATTTGTGGGTTGTCTCAAGACTTGTTCGATGCAAGTATCTTGGAATGGTAATGTTAGCTCTGTCTTCAAACCAAATAGGGTGGTTCGGTAGGGTGATCCAATGTCTCACTACCTCTTTGTGTTATGTATGGAAAGATTGTCTCAAGCTATCTATAAAGCATTTCAAGATGGGAGATGGAAACCTTTTGTATTTGGAGATGTTACTATTTCTCATCTTTTTTCTTGCAAGTGACCTTATCATTTTTGTTGAAGCAACGGAGGAGCAGGTGGATGTTGTGCTATCCATATTAGAGGAGTTTTGTACTACTTCTGGTCAAACCATAAGTCGAGGAAAACTTGGATATTTGCCTCCAAAAAATGTCAAAGAAGACATGGTAATGAAAATTTGTAGCATGCTTAGTTTTTCTCTTACAGAAAATTAGGGAAAATATCTCGGAGTACCTCTTCTTCATGAATGGATCACAAAAACTATGTACTAGAAAATAGTAGAGAAAGTGAAACATAGAGCCGAAAGTTGGCATCCTCATGGACTCTCTTTAGCCGGCCGATTAACTTTATGCCAATCTAAGTCTCTACACTATCTAATCCACTCTATTACTGAAAGGAATATCTTATGAGATAGACAAAACAAGAAGAAGATTTCTTTGGGGGACAATAAAGGAAGAACATAGATTGAGTCTTGTTAATTGGGATACTGTATGTCTGCCAAAGGAAAATGGTGGTAAGGCTAAGATAAGAAAGATGAAAGATGTTAATGAGGCTCTTCTTCTAAAAATTACGTAGGGATTAATCTCGGGATCAAGGGTAAACGTCCTTTATGCGAAGTACAAGATTAATGAAACATGATTCCTTGTTCAATTAAAGTGACTAAGGGATCCCACTTGTGGAGGAGTGTAGCAAAAGTGTGGAAGACAAGTTTAGAAGGTATGTTCTAAGAAATTGGCAATGGCTAAACAGTGCATTTTGGAATGATAGATAGACTTTAACTGACAGTCGACTGATTTCACATGATAAGGAGGTAATTCTAGAAGATGAACTAGAAGCTTATGTCCAGTTTTTTGTTAATAACAATGGTGAGTAGGATTTGTCGAAACTAAAGAGTCTATTGCCCTAAGAGATTTTGAATTGTATCATTGCTATTGCACCACCATCTAGTGAGATGGGCTGTGACAAGCCTATCTGGGGTTATTCAAGCTCAAGTTCTCTACATCATCCACTTTTCGTTTAATTGTTAAAAGAAGTTGGACTCCCTTTAATCTAAAATGGAAACTTCTATGGGACTGGGATGGCCCTAAATGCGTTTAGTCTTTTTTATGGCTATCATTAGATAACTCTCTTCTAATAAATGGAAAGACAAAGATGCCACCTGAAAATGGATGGAAGTTGGCAATGTTATGGGGAAATGGTGGAGACAACCGATCATATTATAAAATTTTGCAAGAATGCATTGTCCTTATGGTGTTATGTAACTCTCAAAAGCTTATGGTCAAATTTTTTCAATAGTTCTCTCACAATTGGCTTTGTTTGAATTTGAATAACCAACAACTTATGGAAGGAATCTAATGGAATGTAATATATGGGACAACATGTTAGCTTCTTTAGAGGTGGAGAAATGCTAAAGTTTTCAAGGGGGAGAACTTCGTGCTAACTCAATGAGAAACATTTTATGGGCGGTCGAGGAAATGCAGAGATCAAAGCCAGATTTTGTAGGCCTTCGAGCTGCTGTACCTGATCGAGAGGAGAAGTTGATTGGATGGAAAACTTTACCTAATAACTGGTATAAAATTAATACAAATGGGCCTGCAAAATTAAGTAATAGGATAGCTATTGTAGGAGGCCTTATTTGTGACTCATAGGGAAATTGGATAGGTGTTTTAATGGCAAATGTGGGGATTGGTATAGCATTTATCACTGAGCTATGGGGTGCATATAGACGACTACATTTGGCTTAGAGATTAGGGTTAAAAAATGTCATCTTGAAAATGGATAACAAGCAAATTGTGGAATTATTAAATGATAATTTCTTGGGGGAGGGTCACCATTGGAACTGTTTAATACCATAAAATAGCTTTGAAATAAAGATCGCAGAGTTGTAATAACTCATTCATATAGAAAAGAGAATTTATGTGCTAATGCTCTAGCCAATCGTGCTGTAGAGATGTCTTTAGGATGTTGAGATATTATGGGTGTGGTAATGCCTAGGATGTGTGTAGTCTAGTTGGATTTCTGGGTGTTTTATACCCCCTCTTTGATATTATATACATGCACACATATGTATATAGATATGATTTATTTTTTTACGATTCCCATGGTTGTTACATATTTTCGGTAAACCACGTCACTATATCAATTTCGTCATTTTTTTAGAATGTCACTATTGCAGTTACAACATATCATATGATGAGGTGTACCACTAAATGTACATAATATACATGATTTTATTTTTTTAATATAATATACTAATTCATATTTGATTTTAGTATTGCAAAAGTCTACAATGCTAGGGATAAATATGTCTATTGAGATGAACCCTATTTATTTGGTTTCAACGCAAAATTTTCATTAAAAATTGTTGTTTTGACTTTAGAACCTTATATTTATCTTTTTTTTTCCTATTTCTTTTATTTTATTAAATAAAATAAGGCCTTAGCTTGACATGATTAATTTTACACACACACACAAACACATCGTATGAATAAGCTCAATTGAGCCGACGAGCCACATGGGTCATGACCTGCATCCAGCATGGTGATTGGACAAGTTATATGTGAGTCAACACGACAAACCCGCCAACTTGCCAGGTTTATACGGTTCAAGTTAAAAATAAAAAATGGAAGAAGACATGGAGCTTTCAACCTAAAAGCAAATGCCATGTGAAGGCAAAACATAATGCATTTCCCTTGGAAAAGTAATGTCCATGACTTCCACTTTGTTTTCTTTTTTTTAAAGATGTCAATGGAATTGACATTACTATTCTTATTCCATGCATGAACTATGTTTCTCAAGTTATGATGAAAATTTCACAGTGAAATATATTGAATATGTCATATGTCCAGTGTAGTAAATAATGTCTGCGTTGAATTTTTCTTGCAATTTGCATGATGAGACATGGTATCCGCAATATGCACGGATGAAATGAGAATCACTCATAATCTAAATCGAGCATATTCAAAGCAAGGGAAATTTTGAAGGTCAAAATTATCGTTGCTTTTCATACTAGAGATGCAAATAATGACATCAGTACAAAGTTTGAAAATTTCTTAATGAAGATGGTGTAATATATTTTTCCTCCCCATGCTATAAATAAACGATAACTATTCACTCTTCAATGAATTTGCTTTGAAAAAATTTCTTTTTCTCAATATTACCTGTGTCTAAATACTTCCTTACCATAATATATATATATTTGTGTCATAATCTTTACGCCATTTATTCAGCGGACGGAAATGAAGTCATTCTTCAAAAGACATTTAAGTAGCTCAAAGAAGTCTCAAGGTGATAGTTGTAGTAGGAAAGTTAAGTCTATAGAAGTACACCACGTCGTTGATCCATATGATTAATTTGGATATGTTGATTATAATCAATTTCATTTGGGAGACATGAATCTTGAAGCATTTCCTCCCACTCCGCTTGGGTTTGAGTAGTAGACTTTGATACACAAAACACATAGTGGATCATAGATAGAGGAACCAAATGTGCAAGAATTGCCACCACTTGAGGTGCAGAAGGAACAAAATGAGGCTGACAAAGCCGATGCTTAGGGCCAGGATGGAAACCAAGGTAGGCCTCTCCACCCTCTTAAGTATTTACAAAACATTTCTGCAGAGTTACAAACACAGAAGGAAAGAAATGCAATTATTGTAGTTATTGTTCCACCAGCTACTCATGGAGATAGGGAGATGGCTATGGTAGTTACACCCAATAGATGAGGTCGAAACACCCGTCCAAATTTGGTTTTTAGCCATCTCAACAACAAATTATTTGTTCTTGATCAAGCAATCAAGTAAGAATTTTTAAGTATGGAAATGGTGTCAAACCATAAAAGTTTAAAAAGGACATACAATATGAATTGAACTGTACTCAAGAACCGTTGTAAGGTACAGTACCCTATAAGGAGCCTTTATGCGATTTTGCTAGGGCTAAGTTTCCTAATATGCCATTGCACCCAAACGATTGGGACATGCATGGTAATTTGTTTCAAGTTCTATATATTTTCTATGATTATACGAAAACATTTTCGAGAGCTTATATACCAAGTGCACATTTATCCATCATGGAAGCATGTAACCTTGTTGGTACATTGAGTTAAGTTAGGGGTGATGTTCTTTTGCAATGTGCTATTAACGATATGTGCTCGAAACGACTTGACTATAATAGAGAAATTCCATTTATTTACAACATTGCTATAATCTTAGATCGATGGTTTTGAGTAGAAGGGCTCAGACGTTATGTCAAATTGTACCATACAATTGTTGATGAATAGTCTGATACACGGAATAGATTTAGTGTTAATCCAATATAGGTGGTGCGTGATGCGAAAAAAACCAGTTTTCTTTTTCGTACGGGGGGCAAATTCCTTTAAGTTCAACATCGGCTTCGACAAGCCAAAGATCTCAATTAGAGGAAGGACCACCTAGACTAACTGCATACCAGCAGTGGTTTAAGAAGTCTGGAGGTTCAAACGCTACAAAGGAAATCACTAATTTTATAAGTGTTGCGTTCAAGTTTGGAGACAACATTGATGCACATGATTTTGATGACATTGAATAGTGGCAAAGCCATAACAGAACATTTCCTATTCTATCTTGCATGGCAAGACAAGTTTTGGCTACTCCTATATCAAATGTGGCTGTTGAGTAGGCATTTAGTACCGTTGGCTTAATCTTGGACAATCGCAAATCAAGAATGTTAGCAGTCATGGTTGGGTCTTTTGCCTACAACAATGATTAGAATAAAGCTGACTAATGCCTATAGGAAATGGTCTATAGTACAAGTGAGGAAGATGGGTACTTTAGCAATTTCAACACCCCTTATGGGTTCACGGGTGGCTCTGCATCATATTGTGCTTAGGATGAGTAACAAGGAGGTGGAGAGTTGAAGAACTTTGCAAGCGCTCTTTTTTTGTTTGCTATCATGATTGGTTGGTTTGTAGATTTTGAAGTTGTCTGTTTTTGTTCTAGTGTGCTTTTTTAGTCTAAATGTATGGTGTCAAGTGTGACTTTCCTACTCTACTGTGTTGGTTTTGTTGAACTTTCCCTACTTTGCACAAGTTTGTAACTTAAAATTCTCCATATATCTATTATATGACAATGTAATGGTTAGATTTTAATTTATGAATTTATTCCCCTTCAACTCTATGTATAGCAAAAAAGGAGTATCGAAAACTTCACCTATTTAGGTAACACGCAAGGGAACATCATATGAATTGAAACTGTCCATGAAACGCAAATGTAGATGATGGGAAATTAAAAAAAAAAAAAAAACTGTCACGAGTCAAAGGGCCATGAATCGACTCGTGACCCACTGATTGAAGCAGTAAGTTGGTCTTCAGGTCTACGTCTACTGAGGCGGTCATTAATTGCTTGAAGAATTATAAATAGAAAATGATATTGAGACCCTACTTGATTTGTCGCTTTGACATTTTATTTTTATCGTTGTTAAATAGATTTTATGTGAAAAGAGAAACAGATAAAAAAACAAACATTTTTACTCATAAATAAATCAAACATACCGCATACAAATAAGATATAGATATGGTTCAAATACAGATGAAAATTAAATATTCCAAAATACATTAAACAATTTTGGAATACTTGAAAGTTGATGTTACCAAGCCTTGTCCCTGGACCTTCACCAAAGGCTTGTTTTTCATGAGAGGAAAAGCTACATTAGTGGCCTATGATGGTTATAATGTGCCACCAAGTCCATATCACGATAAGACATCAATTTCACTACCTTCATCGAAAAACAAGACCAATTGATTGGAGGATTTGCTCGCACACAGCTATAGTAATGCTAGTATCAACACATTACAAAGCAACTCGGAACGAGGAGCTAGCAATAGCCACATGATTTTTTACTCATGATTTAGGAGGATAGATAGACATGATAACTTTAAGCAAGGATGATGAACCTAATGGCTCCACTGGTATTTCATTTGAAGATCCACTTTGGACATTCCTCAATAGGTTTTCATGAGATAATCAATATGATAGTACAATATGTGTACTTTAATCACGTTGTTTGTGTAAGTTACAATTCAATAAATGAAATCTTTGTCTCTATTTTTTTTTTCTTCCTTTCTTTTTTTTAATGATTTTTATATCCCATCTCAAGTACAGTGTAGACGAGATACCAATGTTGGAAGATTTCAAAATACTACATAAGAAAATGTCTTTAAAAAGCTCTCATTAAAAGTTATAAATCATAATGTTGGAATAGTATTTACATATAAAGTTGTTTTTTATTTTAAAAAAAATCGATATGATAAGCTTTGTATAATGGGTTATGTGATATTAAACAAAACTGTGGAATCTATAGGAAATTTCAAAATTAAAAACTTTGGAGGCACTTTTATATTAATTTACCTTAGAAAATATACAACACTCGTAGATAACTTAAAGGTACAAGTACATACAATTGCTAAAGTTCTTCCGAAATGAATATAACAAGTTCTTCTAAGTAAAATAGCACAAATTCTTCCAAAATAAAAATTTCTAAGAAAGTGCCTTATGTAGTGTCATTTAGATTTTTGCTTGATAACTATTAGTATTATTATAAGCAAATTTAATATAAGGTAAGTGGTTATCCCAAAAACTACCAAAATTTATAGCATAAGCATGCTCTAAAATTTAAACTGTCCCTTTAGACCAACCATCAATTTGTGAATGAAATATAGTACTAAATTGTAGTTTAATACCTAAAATTATCGTCACGAGTACTCAATGAAGTTTGACTATTTCCTTAATATAAAGTTTAGTAAAATTTTCTCAACTTATAACTTGTCTTCATTGATTTAAAGTATGTTAAACTAATTATATATCTACCATTACTCGTACTATATTAAATTTAGCTGTAGTCTTAAGAAGTGTTGTCTTAAAGTCCATAGTCATATGCTTCAATTTTCACTTAGAAACCATTAATGGCTATACTTCACTTGCTATCTTCTTTTGCTCAATTATGATTTATTGACAAGTCAATGAGAAACCTATTTTGCAATTTCTACATTTTATTCCCACATGGGTGCATTTAATTTATGAAGTAATGTGGCTTCTTTCAACAATTTCTTTTTTAGTTCTTTAATTCCCTAACATAAAATTGCGATTCTTATATCTCAAAACTTCCTCAGCATTTATAATGAACTCAATATCTTTACCATTATCTACCATTTGCATCTTTATATCATGAATTCTCACACCATCTATCTAGGTTGCTTTAATCCTATTAACTAAGGTTAGCCAGATACATAAATTAGCTAATTGAGCTCCTACTTCCCATGTTACAATTTCTAGTAAATATACACATATCTTCTAACAGAGTCGTTATGAAGTGATTAAGGTGGTTGGACTTCCCTATTTCTTCATATCGAGTGCATGGCAATAGCATTGGCCTTAGCATGATTATATTAAATCTCCCTAGAATAAATTTTTATTAGCTTTAACCAATGCATTGACCTCATTTTTAAATCTTGCTAGATGAGTATACTTGATGGTATGGTCAGTAATAATTTATAGTTCCCTCTATAATGATAATGCCTCCACAACTCAAGGGCTAGAATGATAGTTGCTAGCTTTAGATTACGTGTAGGATAAGTCTTCATAATTCTCGAACTAGTAAGATGCATAAGCAATGACTCCCTCATTTTGCATGAGTACACATCCTAAGCTGTAGATTCAGGCATCATGAAAAAGCACAAATTATTCTCCACTTACCGGTAACAATGAGACATGTGATAATGCTAAACTTTCCTTTAGTTGCTAAAAATTGCTTTCATATTTGTCATCCACATGAATTTAACCTTTTTTGTGTTAACTCAATCAATGGGTTGCTAATTTAAAGGAATCTTCTGCAAATTATCTATAGTAACATACCAAACATAAGAAATGAGACTCTTCAATGTAAGATACTCTTAAATCCTTTAATTCACTAGATGCCACGTGGTATAGGGCTCTAGATTTTGGTGTTTTCCCCAATACCAAGGTTATGCAAAACTTAATTTCCTAGTGAAGTAGCAAACTAAGTAAGTCGCTAATAAAGGATTCTTGAATTCAAGCACTATAGGCACTTAGCCTACATCTATAACACTAAAAGATTAAATCAAGAAGCTAGACTAAGTGGTTATGTGAAAAGTTCTAAAAATTTTGTCGCAAGAAGCATTTGGAGTCTATTTTATAACTAAAATTAAGGCTTTTAATGCCATTTTAGCAAGTTTAAAAGGCAAAAATGGATTTTAAAGTAGATACAGATGTTGACAAACTATGCAAGGTTAACTAGTTAATGGGAGACAATCGCTTAACCTAAGATAGGAGATTTGGGTTGAGCCATTGAGCTGGTTGAAAATCGATCAATTGAGTTGGGTCGGCTGGGGTGGGTCAATTAAAGCAAGTTGATCGGATTATGTTAATCGCCTTTCATGCATCCTGTCTAATTTTTGCCAATTTGAAATTTTTAGTTGTTTTATTATGAATTATTTTTGTATTTACTTGTTAATGAATCATTCAACACTTTCGGATATAATTTAGTTATCCTTTCCTCTATTTGGTTTAGTTATCTTAAATTTTTAAAGCCTTTAAATAGGCCTTATCTGTCAGGACCCGTCGTGGGGGCTAGGCCCTGGGCCAAAATTATAAACAAACAAATGGATACTATTCATAAGTAAAAAGATAATTAATTATATTTCTAAATGAGCCATGACTGCTTACATTATTTATTTTTTTATACATACATGATGTCCCAAAATTTTTTTTCCATTACATAAAGATATAAGTACACCCATGACTGCTTACATTATTTTTTTTTATACATACATGATGTCCCAAATTTTTTTTTCATTACATAAAGATATAAGTACAAAATACTTAATTATATTGTTACAGGCTTTGCTCTCAAAATACCTCCGGTCGTAATAGTACTCCCTAATCTTCTACCATACTCGGGGATAAAAAAGTATCCCCTTAGCTCACCGTTGAGCTAAGTGAGTGGATAAAACAAAACACAGCATAATAGAAGCACATGTAATAATAAAAAACATTTGTAGACAAACAATAAACTTCTTCTTTTTTTTAACAAATATGCAATAAATGTATTCCATGCTAACGCACGTGACATGCATTAGTACTAGTATCCTGGCCCAGCCTAGCTTTCATCCGATTAGGTAACATCCTAAGTATCTAGATAAGAAATCCAGAAACTTAAGCTACAAAGAGTAGCCAGGGAGTTGGAGTCCCTAGCTAACTATAATAGTAGCTAGAAAATTGATTTGCAAATGCAAACTCTGCCTTGCTGACTACAACAATAGCTATAAATTGGTTTGTCAATGCAAATCTATATGCCAAAAAAAATATAACTGAGCATAATCAAGATTTTGCAAATATGACCCGTAGGCCCTCTTTAGTCCATGCCATGAATGCAAAACAATAAAAGATAGCACAAATTTAATATCAATAAGGATATAAGTCATCCAAAAATTAAAGTTTCATTACTTTCACTTAGACCTATATATAGGATTACACTTAAGTGAAATCATATAAAGTCAATCCTAAAAAAATGTCATCACATCATTAATCACAAGTATAATACAACTAATGGAGAAATCACTCAAAATTATTTAAATAACAAAAACATACACAAATAAAATCAGTAGACATAAGTCAATTGTTAGCAAAACTTAAAATTCCATTGACCTATAATATAGTAGTAATATATTTCTATTCCTCAAGGTGAATATATCCATTAGGCAATTCATCTAACAAAATAATATCATATTAATAGATAAGTAATGTGTATTACTATCAATACTTGCTCTGATCTTGGTCCTTCCTTTACTTGCCTCGTATAAATGGTAAATTAGTCATAGGTGATTCATATGGAGATTAATCTAGTAACACATCTCCATCCATAAATTGTATCATATTATATAATATTATATTCCCAAAATGTTCAGTGATTATTATAAAATATGCACATGTAATAAATTGCATCAAGCTTGAAAGCTAATTATATGTACACACACATATATATTTAATTATATTAAATGGACTCTTTTTTATTGCATATATAAATTGATATAATTTTATTGATTTCAATACAAATTTCAAAACTAAAATTGCACCAAAATAATATCCTCTACTTACATGTGAATACATACATATATACATATATAACCCTCTTTTAGACTAATGTTTCAGAGATCCTCCCAACTATCTTTTGATGCCCTCAAGTTTACGGAAAGAAAAACTTGGAGAATTGACAATCTATTAAGTGAAGTTAAAAAATCAATATATATACATATATGTGTGTGTGTGTGTGTGTGTGTGTGTGTGTATGCTTGCCTAGAATTGGTTAATCTCATTTGTTGTCTAATGTCTATTGCTACTCTCACATTCTTTCAATCAACAAAAGTAAATACCCAACGATATATATATTGTGGTTACGATAACACTTGCTTTCAAGATAAGCTATCAACCAATAAAAATTTTTCCTCACGTCAAATTAGTTTGCGTGTCCAAGTAACCAAACATATTTGAAGTCTACAAGTTATCTCAAATTGTAACACCTTAGATTTAATTAAGGCATTGCGGCCACATATATGTTTATTATCAACATTTGCTACTCGATTTTAAACTATGAAATCCTTTAATTATATTCTAGAAATAACTGGAATTATAATTTTCAAAATAAACTTCGCAAAAAAAATTATTATCTACTCTTACCCAAGTAGACCAACTTTCTAAGAAACAAAACTTTTCTAAAGAATTTTATAATCTACTCTCATGAGTATATTAGCTATAATAAACTTATGGGCACCACCATACCTGTAAATCCCCGAAGTTTTGTAATCAAATCAAAGATTAAACCATAATTAGAAGTCAACCGGATTTCTAAAGTCAACAAAACCCTAGTTCACCGTAACTGCTTAAATCCGGCAATCCTGTTTAAGAAACCCTAGGAGAGTAGGAAAAAGTTTAGGCGATAGAATAGTTCGTAATTATTCAAGGAAACTTAAAAAGATCGGTTTAATAAAACCGTAACTCGTTTTGAACCCGATCGAACACAGTTCTTGAAAAACGTGTCTCGGGGCTCGGAATAGTAAAAATATTCCTAATATACCATTAGACTTGTAAAAATATAAGATTTTAAAAAATATCAATTTCATAATTTTTCGGTAGCTAAAAATATCAAATATCGCATTTATACGCGTATTTTCTTACTATCGGTACTTAAATTGTCATGTCTACTTTACATTACACTATTTACTACTATTCTATACTATTTATCTATCTCTACTTTTTCTTACAATCTACTCTTACAACCCATACCTCTATTTCTTACATATTTTCATTTCCAATACAACTTCATATCTTTTATATCTTACTTTTAATTAACAAAAATACAAAAAAAAAAAAATTCTCTCCCTCTCTTCACTAAATTTGCGCCGGCCCCCTTCTCTTTTCTTTTAATTGTTTTACTTTTCATTTATTTAATTAACACAAATTATCTCTCACATTTTCCTATAAATACCCCCTCTTACTTCCGCTTCTTTCACACCTTTCTTCTACTAAAGTTACTATCTCAAAAACTCTCCAAGAATTTCCTTTCAAGAAACTCTCTCACGTTTAGTTCTTTTAGGTAAATTTTCTTCAAGGCTTCCTTACATTCATCTACTTAGTATGAGCTTAGTGTGTTTTTTCTAAACCATGAAGGTTAAAGAAAGTAACAATAGGTTCATACTTTGTTTTTGTTCATAATCTAATTCCTTTATGTTGCTTTTATATTTATAACTATCTAATATATCTATGTAGCTATATATATCATTTAGAGCATATAAGCTCATTTGTTTTGCAATTTATTTACTTTCCATGCAATTTATTTACTTTCTTGCAAATTATTTACTTTCATATTGTTTTTAAGACTAGTCTTTCTAGTCTTAGACTTGTCCTCATCAAGTCAAAATATTTTCTTTTCTTTTTGGGACTAGTCTTTTCTTAGTCCCGGGATACCTTGATGAAGCTAAGGTTCCAATACTTGATTTATTTTCTTATTAGCTTATTCTTTCAAGTTATTTTGTTTCTTTATGTTTCCATAACTTTATGATTTATATTTATGCATGAACATAATGATTCTTGTCTCAACAAAAATAAATAAGGAAAGGTTTTTTTTAAAATAAAGGTTCTTTTTCTAGAAATAAAAGTAGGAAGTAAACTTTTTTAAAACTAAGAATTTATCTTAACAAACTTAGAGGAGTTCATAAAAAATTTTATAAACATACATGACATAGAAAGGACTTTTTGAAGTAAACAAAGATCTTACAACAACTTCACTTTTTCTTCAAATGATAGAAATTCTTTTCATTAAAATAGAATGATCTCAAAAAACCAAGAAATTATTTCTCTAAATATAGAAGTGTTATTACTTTCAAAAGTGTTGGAAACTAAGCTTAGGAAATAAAATCATTCATTAGGAATTTAAAGAGATTACGGAAATAAAATTTAGGAAAATAAAAATACTCATTTGAAATAACTTAAGATATTTTCAAAAGAGAAATATTTTAAAAGTTCTCACTTTCCAAAAATATTTAAAAGACTTTACTTTTATTTGAGACAACTTCATTAAAATTCATACATTTGATATGAGTCAATAAATGTATGTATATACATTTCAAAGATTTTACAAATTGTTATAATATCTATCTCTTGAAATGAGCTTTGAATAAAAGAAGGAAAACGAGTTTATAAAAATTCGTGATGAATCTGTCCGCCACTTTTTCGGAGACCAAATGACCTAGTTTGATGAAAATAAGTTTAGAAATAGATAAATCTTTTCGAATAGGTAGAAAACGATATATTATATGCGAAATTCCAAGTTAAAATGAGCAAGTTATGGCCATTTTAAATTGGAATTTCCTCTTATACGATTTTACCACGATTTTTGAGAAAGATTTAGAATATTCAAGAATAGAGATTTCATGAAAGACTCATTTTGGGTATTTCATCTTGTTTAGGTGGAGAAGGACCCGAGATCACTTTCTCGGAAGATTACTTCGATTAGGATCTACAGACATGGAGTGAGTTAATCCTTTACTAAGTTACATTTTCTTGTTTTGTGCTTGTAAATAGTAGCACTAGCAATTAAGAAAAAGATAAATGAATATTTTTTGTGTGACTTGGAATTATGATTGGTTGAATACAAGTTAAGAATATCGAAAGAATGTTTGATAAATAAATTATGATTCTTGTATTGATATGATGGAAATTATGTTGATCACCCTAAACTTGAACTAAACATTATTTGGTTAAATACATATATTGAAATTAATTCATGCATATCATAATTGTGAGTCACATTTATTTCACTACTATTCTTCGTGTGGGGAAACGAGGAAATGATAGTGGTGGCTAGTAGGAGTCGGAAAGTCTACATGGGCTAGTAGGAGCCAGAAAGTCTACAGGGCGAGCAGGAGCCGGCAAATCTGCAAATATTGATGGTCATAAGGGCCTGTAACCTCCCAACCCTCGACATCGAGGGCGAAAAATCCATGCCACACTTGATTTCCAATTAATCATGTGTATTTTGTTTGTTCATATGTTTGGTGCATTCTTATATGATTGAATAAATACTTGTTTGAATTATGGAAATGTCTTGTAGATGGAATTATCTCACTAAGCTAGATTCGCTTATACCCTTATAGCTTTTTGTTACAGTATGATTACCTTTGGTTGGCCCAAGGAGCCCTATATACCAGGTACGAGTTTAAGCTATTAGGAGTTTTTGGGAGAAGCTATATATATTTAAGTTTTGAACATAGGCTTATAAGAAAATCTCTATAGTAGGCTTGTGTTATAGTTGTTATTATTTTGTTGAAAGACTTCTAAAGCGAGGAATGCTCCTAAGATGATGTAAGGATATTATTATGAAGATCTTACGTTAAGTTATATAAGCTCTTGATTGCTTTTATTATCTACTTAAATGTAATACCCTTGTGAGTCTCCTACTATCTTGGAAGCACGCCTTGCATGTGATATCGAAATTCCTGCATGACTAAGGTTGTCATTCATTAGCTTTAATATTATATGCGGCGGACTGCCACGTTTAGGGTACCCTCCGGGGCGTGACAATACCCAATAAAAGAAAATATAAATTCAATAGATAAATCCAGCTCTTTAAAATAAAACAAAACAAAATATAATAAAATACATCCACAGTCCCAACTCATTTCACCTGTCCTCTCAGAAACCTCCAGGATTGCCCATAACCTGAGACAAACACCATCATCAACATCAAACATCACCAATAACATCATCATCATCATCAACTTTAACAACTCCATCATCATCATTCTTAACATCAACACCTGGAAAAAGAATAACAACAACGATAATGAGCTGAAGCTTAATACACAATAACATAGATGCACATGAAATGGCACATGATCTTAACTAAATGCAATGAAACAATCGACAATATATTATCTTTTCTTTAAAGTAAACAACTCAACACTGGAGCACTCACACTCCGGAATAATCTTAGGAATATAGGGGTCTTGAGGAACAATAGCTGCTCGGGGGTTGATATAGGCAACCTAAATACCTATATCTCCTATATCTATCCAAAAAAGAAAATAACCTCATCTATGGTTCACAATAGTGACAAACACTCTGGTCATCTCAGTTCATGACATCGATTAGTTCAGTCGTGCCCATAAACATAAACTAAAACATGTTATTTCACCTGAAGCCTAAGTAGACGTTACGCCGATACTGTTCGCCCTATCAGCTACTCGTTAAGCCACTTATAAATCACCATTGCATCATAGTATTTGTTGTTGCATCATGATATAAAGGTGGCCTAAGCACCTAGCTACCGTGTCCCTTCGGGACAAGGTTGGGGGGACAAGGTTGCCGCTCCCCAAACTGGATTCAATGTCACAAGCACAAGTAACACTCAATTAATTAAGCTATCTTTAACTTTTAATTCATTTCAGTATGCCTATCCTAGCATGCAACACGCAACGTTATGTGTACATTATATATATGAAATTCAATTAGAGACAGAGGGCAGATCATAGTCCATTTCATAAGATGAATTAAGTATCCATGTTTACAGATTCAAGAGTTAAACTCATATAAGAAATTAGACTAATTATCCATTTATATCAAATTCATTTAAAAACCTATTTTATCATACATTAATTTGGAGTCCCGTCATGGTTGCGAATATCGTCCCGCTAAGATACAAACAGTTCTTCATTATCGGCCAAGTATTTCTTATTGCTTGGATTATGGACTCTTATTATAAAAACATCATCATGCCATCCATATTCAAAAACTTCCATATTCAAATCATACAACATTTGAAGCAACATTCACCATGTTATTTGTGGTTTATCTTAACCCATTAACTTAAGTCAATCATTAAATATTAACTCATTTTAACTTAATTCTAGCCAAATTGATTAGAATTAATTATTTAGTTCGATTGCTAGGCCAAGATGATTAAACTTAATTAATCTAATACATTTTAGCCTATCAAAGTCTATTTAGTCAAGTTGGACTAAGATTGATTAACTAAGCTCATTTTATATCTAAGATTCATATTAAACTAAGTCTATATTAACTTAATCTTATCCAAATTGATTAAACTTAACCAATCTAATTCATTTTAATTTATTCAAGTCCATTCGGTCAAGTTGAACCTAGGTTTATTAGCTAAGTTAATTTTATACTTAACTACATACATTCAACAAGCAAACACATATTTTTAGCTTTGTTTAGGATATATAGCAGCTGGAATCAAATGAAATTAAGGCCTTGATACTTTTATATTTTGCAAAAACTTAAAACATGAAAGTTGTAGTCTCTTTTTAAGCTTTTCATATCATTTTGAATCACTCCAATCCAAGTTCGAATGAAAAAGTTATAATCAAAATAGTATCACGACCAAAGAGAAGCAAGGGAATATACATTACCCTGTGTTGTAGCCATGTTGCTCTAGAAAAAACTTGTGTTCTTTGGGTTTTTAAGGTCAAAGAGAAGCATGGGTAGATAGAGAAGGTCGTATACTAGTCGTGCTTCTCCTTGAGTAAGTTAAAAACACGTGTTTTCAAGTAACAAGAAGGAGCGCGATTCAATATAAGGTCCTATGTTTACCCCGTACCCTTTGCCCTGTCTTTGTTTTCGAAAAGCTAACCTATTTCAGCACTTCTTTTACATCATTTTTTATCATCTAACATCTTATACACTACATACAAACCTATAATCATCATCTCTAACATCTATATTCTTTTTTTTATTTCATATTCTATTAAAAACCACTCCACCAATTTCTGATCTACATGTACACATAACACAACATAAATCCTAGCTTACATGCTTGTATATTCCTTATTTACCAACGTTATCTCAATTTCTACTTATATTTAACTTCAAGACATCATATACATGTAATAACAACAACAAAAACAAGAAAAAAAAATAGCACTTATCTTTTAGGTAATCGCATGCACTTTGATATTCTTTCTTTTTATTAGGCTACTACTAACTTGATTTCCTTCTCCTATCTCATCTTCCAACTTTGATTCCTTGATTAATCTTGAATTAGATTGAGATTTGAGGGTTGAAATTTTAAAGAAGGAAAAGAGAGAAGAAGAGAGAAAAGAAAAACAAGAAAGAAAAGGGAGAGAAAGAGAGCAGAAAATGAAGAAAAAGGAAAAGAGAGAGAGAGAAGATAAGGATGAAGAAAAGGAAAAAAATTAAAGATATTTAGAATAGGGTATTGAGTTCAAACCTGTAAGCCCTATAAATTTTCTTCATCTTAGAAACAATATTTAAGAGCATTAAGTATTGTAGTGAGGTTCCTCAAGTTATTTAGAGAAACCAAAGACGAGATTTCATGTTTGAAGTTTCTTGATTTAGCTTAATAACAAATTAGATTTTCTCAAGGGCATGAATGTATTGAATATTATAGACTTAAGAACGCCTAAAATCCCTAAGTCATTCTACACATGAGAGGCACATCAAATGGAGATTAATAACACGCAAACTAAAAGACTTAAGCACCTCACAAACGCCTCAATTGACCTAGTTTAAAGGATTTGTACAAGATCATAATAAGTTATTTTTAAGTAGGAGCCACATGTTTAAGTAAGGCAATGACACATGAAGCACTATAAGAGTGACACATGGAGTGCTCCTAGAGTGACACTTGGAGCATTACCTGAGCGCCACATAGGTGATGCTTGGAGCGCCACTTGTCAAGCGTGGAGAGCACCAAATGTCAGGTCAAGAAGCGGCCATTTGTCAACTCCTTAAGAAGCCATATGTCATCACAAGAAGCCTTAGAAGAAACCCACAAAAGAGAAAGCTTGGAACAGTGCATCACATGGAGCTTCCAATACCTTATCATTTAGCAAATCTAGAAAGACAACTCAATGACCTCTAGCCTATCCTATGGAGGTGTAGCTCACCATGGATGTGCATAAGTTCACATGAAGGAAACAATAAACAAACTCTCCCATTGCACATCCCCATAACCATGAGCTCAAAGAAGGATGGATGAGCCACAATAACATCACATCACCTTATCATGCAAAGGAGTGTTCACACCATGGCTTATCAAGCTTGTCTCCTAATTCCATGGCAACCCTGTCTAAAAATAGTAAGTAGATTTCTTGATCACTAATAGGGCTGCATCTCATCATGAGCACCTAGGCTAAGTAGGTCACCATTCAATTTTGAGGATAAGACTACCCTTAAGCGAAAAAGCACGCGTGGTTATTACAAGCTAGCTTTGTCATGTACAAGACATCTCATGTGCGATTACAACTCTTAGACAATGGGATGAGTTTGCCCTTGGCCACTTGCATCAATCGTGCATGACCATAAGCCCCATCAACGACATCATAAACTTTAAAGCTCTATAAATACAAGGAATGTTAATGTGGTCACATCTATTTCCCAAACCGTGCATCCTATACCCTATAAGATCTAAGTGATAATAACATAATTCCAAAGGCTCTAGCATTGTCAAGTTATTCTCACATACCTTACCACACACTACTCCACACCCCCATAATCACAAGCTAAGAGCAGCATACACACCAATCCTAGGGTCAACACGCGCGTGAACTCTACAAGCAAGTGTAAGATATAGTTCAAATCAAATATCATTGATCAAATTCATTAACTAACACAATCCATATCCTTTGTTTAGGAATCTTGGCAATCTAAGGAGCGAAGTAAAACCCTAAGTTTCTCTTGAATTTAAGTTGATATCTTGGAAAAACATATTGTGTATAACATATGTTCAACACGCACAAGCATGATCTACATGTTTTGGTTCTTATGTAAACTTTAACAAACACAAGTGTATCAATAGGAGTGCATGGTCGTGTAGCATGCCAAGGACATGCGACCATATTTTGCTTAAAGAACACATAGCACATAATTAAAATACATCAAGCCATAGCTATATATGTACCTGACCTTAGAAATTATTGGAGTTAAATTATCAAACTAAGTAAAAGTTATGTTTGATTATGAAAAGCTTCTCGGATCAAGTCATAACATGAATGATTCATGCATTGATATCTTATGCTAAGCTCGACCTATTCTATAAAAGAATGAATGATGGAGGTTAGATGTGTGTAGGGAAATGAAGTTCTTTATCTCCATAAGTGATTTCAGGTGATAAAAGTTTATTTAAGTTCAAGAAAACCTATATCATGAGCTTAACATCTATAAATAAATAAAGGAGTCAAATCAACATCCACGTGAGTTTGGGATAACCGATGGCAAATCCTTTTCCATGGAACAAACTTAGCTTCAAAACAA
Source organism: Combretum micranthum (assembly GCA_024138025.1). Lineage (NCBI taxonomy): Eukaryota > Viridiplantae > Streptophyta > Magnoliopsida > Myrtales > Combretaceae > Combretum > Combretum micranthum. The sequence goes on from JAMXBD010000560.1 coordinate 744,132, forward strand.
GAGAAACACGATAAAACTAAGAAATATAGAGAAAAGTAGATAAATAAGTAAATGAATGAAGTATCTAGTGAATAACTTAGAATTTATCCTTGAGAATCGACCTAGTTCCTTGGGAAGGATTGGAAAATGCGTGCACCCCATAAAGGAAAGGATTAAAGATCTATAAAACATGCGAAACGAGCTTTCCAATGCCTATTTATTTGTAGGAATACGAGTTGAAACAAGTAAATTATGATGAAAGCAAGATTTCATTATATTTTTAGGAATTTGAATGTATGCGGGATGGATTCCCTATCATAATTTGTTAGAAACAACAAAATAAGATGGGAAATAGATAGTAGACTTCGAGAGCTTCGAAATGACTACTAGTATGCTAAAAACAGACTGAAAATGAGCAAATGGCAATAAAAATAGTAAAACTGTAATTAAGTTTTACAAATATTGCTATATTTAGTATCCAATCTATGTTATTAGTAATGAACACATTCTTATTATTTTAATAGGGTTTTCAGCGTTATCTTTGGATTTTCCCATCGTTTACTACAACAGTTAAGGAAATGGACAGATGGGTAACTCTGATCCATCATGCAGTATGCGTTTGTAGCATTAGTGCACTTTAATAATCAAGAAACAATAGAACTGTTGCCTAAATGGGGAAATGGGTTAATGCATGCTGATTGATGCCCCCCTGTGTTGAAATAGTATGTTAATAAGTGATAAGATTATTACGTGATAATGATTGAATGAATTATGTTATGACTTGGGTAGTTGATCACTTGAAATTGAAATAATAACTATTGAGGCCTTTTATCAACTTGTCATGCATAGCATACTGGCATTATTGCATGAAAAGTGTAATGGCTCGCTACGTATTAGCATTTCAGATCTCTGGTAATGCGTTTAGTATTCTAGATGACATTTTCCTAGTTTACACAGGAGTACCTTTGTTCTGATCGGTTCCACGGTTACTAAGTAACATCTGAAGAAATGTCGCCTATAGTATCAACAAGAAGTGACTATTACTTAATGGTGTTTCTAAAGTTTTGAGATTTCGAAATATTAACATTTTTGAATTACTTTGTGGTACCTTTCTGTCTTGGTTCTTAGATTCTCTTGGGTGACGCGGATCATTTATGGCATGGTTCCTTCAACCCTTATGGAAGGGCATAAATCTTCATCCTGCTTAGATTCCGATTATCTAAGCTTGTATTTGCTCATATGTTTTATCATTGCATTGCATATGTTTGATAAATAACTTGATTGTTGCATGATGTGTAATATGATCTGGTTACATCACTGAGCTGTGGTATCGCTCACACTCTCACAAATTTTTCAAGATACACTTGAGGCTTTGGCCGGTTCCATCAAGGAGTTTTTCTCCAGTAGGAGCCAAGATCTAGCAATAGAGCTGGAATCCTGAATAAAAATTTCATTTAGTGTTATTTCAAATGAGATCAGTTATATTATGTAAACATTAGACAGTATAGTATGATGTTATTTACTTTAAATTTATTTCTTGCATATATATATATATATATATTGTTTCTAATCAAAGCAATTAAAAGATCCTATTGCTTGTCACCATTCCCTTAAAGGTTAGTTGTGCTATGTACTAGCAAATCGATTATAATGACTAAAACTGAGTTTTATAAAGATTTAATGGCATCAATTTGTTTCACAGTTACATAATCTAACTAGGGTACCCTTTGAGACGTGACAAAAACTTTTTGATAATTATCTTTAGTTCTACGAATAATTAGAAAATAATTTGAGAGCATATATATTAGGAATTTATAACTTGATATAAAAACATAATTTAAAAGTTTAAAATTTTTTTTGCTAATAAAGGGTAAAAAAAGTTTAATTTATGAAAATCTAATATTTGATTCAGGTTTGGGTTAAAAATTAATATTTTTAAACAATTAATTAATTTTAAAAATTAATATGATTTTACAAAATGAAAGTTAACTAAAGTTTGAGGTTTTTTAAAGAATTTATCAAACATTTAAAATTGATTGTTTAGGGGTTTAAAGATAAGAAACAACGAGGAAGGTAGATTAAATTGATAATTAAGAAAAAATGGATAATTTGATTTATAAAAATGATAATTAAAGAAAATAAACATTTTGTAATGAATATTTAAAATCTCAAATCTCAACTTAACCTATTTACTAATTTAATTATATCAAATTATCTATTCCTTTTTCTAACGTCTACTTATTTTATTTATTTAAATTATCTAACTATGTTCAAAATCAACTATCTTTTATATTATTCATAAACCATCTCTAAATTAACCATGTGATAGTTTTGGGTATTTCACAGATATTGGTGGCATTAATTTTAATACTTCCTTTATGAAGGCTTTGACGCAATTTCATACTAAGGTTTCCTATTTAAGACAAAAGTGACTCTTACTCTTCTGTAAATATTAATGTGGTAATGTTTTAGGTGATGCTTCGAAGATAATTTCTTTTATCCTGATTTAACATTCGTAACGATTCGATGATGTATTTTATAATTAGTACTATACGTTGCATTTTGGTTCTTCACTTTATAGTGGTTAAGGGTTTTTTTTTTTAAATAAAACTCTAGTAAATCAATAATAAAGGTTGCACCATGGCATATAATTATTAGTATATGTTTATAAATGTAAATTATAAATAAAAAAAGCCAAATGATCTCTTTTCATGATAGTTAGTCTATACAATAACTTTGAGAAGTTATTTAGGTGTCTTCTTATGGAAGCTTTGCAACTATTAATAAAAGGCTAAAATTTTTTATTTTCTCTTATCTGCTTGGTTGCGTCTAACTTCTCTTAATATTTCTAAAGGTAGACAAGTCAAACTCATAAATTCTCCTTACTACATGGATTAGGCATGTGATCAACTGGGAGCATGTCATATTATGTAATTCCATTATTGATGGCTATATGGTCTGGAATGATAAAATGACCCTTGTGTCACGTTTAGTATTATTTGTATTTACTTATACGTTTTGAAAGAAAAGGAATAATAAGGTCATTGTTAACTTTTATTCGAGTATTAAAGCTATTTGATTTATTTCTTTCCATGATAAATAATTTATGTCTATTAAATATACATGTACCAAAACCATATTTTATTTTGAAAAATTATAGGACAAAAGTTCTAATTGTGCTTTCAAGATTATTTTTAATAACGATTATACCTTCAATGTTAAATTTTGTAAAGTTGTTCTATCCAACTTTCATCAAATTCTTAATATTATTAAATCGATTAGTAGGGTGTTACATTATCATGTAATGGAACAATGTTATAATAATATTTTTCTGAAATCACGCTCTTTTGTGATAAATTATCTTCTTTTCAATTTTACTTAGAACTTCAAACTTTTCAAGGATTTTATCCTTTTTGTGACCATACAAGGTTCTTTAATGGTATATCTAAAGTCATGATTTCATATTGAGGTTATAAAATTTTCTTAATTAATAATTCAAGGTTTTACAATCTCAATATACCAAGGTTAATGAAATTTCAATTTAAACACCACCTTCAATTATAACTTTGGTTTTAGGTTAGATTTCTCATTGGATAGAGGTTCATTTCACTTAATTGATTTTTACCGATTTAGGTTTTGGAATTGCAATGATGCGTTAGCATGTGAAACCTGTGAACTAGAATCATTAATTCCATGAACCGGTTTGAAATTGACTTTGGCAGAACCGATTCTAGTTCCTTAAATTTGAAAACCATGAACAAATGGTTTTAGGCAGGTTCGAAAACTTTACCTAGGTTTAACTACATTTCACATGAAGACCTAAACAACTTTGAAATGCATAAAAATACCATACTCTGCATATTTAGTGTTTCTCATATACTTTTTCTCCCACAATATAAACCTACATGGCCAATGCACCAATCAATCTCTCAATTGTTCTTTCTATTGTAATGCAAAGCAAAGTCAAACAAAAAAATTGAAGTATATACATATTATATTTATTATAATGTGGATGTAAGGATTATACGAATATGGCAACTATACGATTGAAAACATGTATTTACATAAATTAAAAGTAATATGAGTTATAATAATTTTCACATAAATCTAATTATATACATAAATAAGACAAAGCCACGTGTTATAGCATGTTATACAGTAGTATTATAAAGCAGCGACAATATAGTATTCAACTATATGAATAAAGGAACTTGTACAAGTGTTTGATACACACACATACACAAATAATATTCCACAAAACAAAATAGAAACTTATGTTTTTTGTATTTCTTTCTTTTTTTTTTTCAAAAAATCTATGTTTTCAATTTTTTTTGTTGTTATAAGGGGAAAGAGGAATCCAAACTTGATCCATGTTATTAAGAGATATGTGTTAATATTATTGGACTACAAGTTATTAATCAAAATCTTTATTTTAATCTAAATTTTTAAAAAATACCAAAATAAATTTTCATCACTATATGTTATAAGGTGGTTGGAGTTAAGGTTATGGTGGGGCTTGAAAATTTGGTTGAAACATATAAGTTGGTATATGCATAAGCAATTGAATGCAAATTTATGAAGTGGGTAATTTTTGAAGAACTAAAACCTACATAAAGAAAATTTTGAGTATTATATGTTACATGTCATGTATATAAATACTAAAAAGTTTTATCACATGTAAAGTTGTTAATTTCACTCACAGTACCATTGATTTTAATAGAAATGTACTTAAACAAATTTTTTTTTCGAAAAAAACCTTAGCTTTTTAAAACTTTCACTTACGTATCACTAGATGAATTCCATTCATTTTTTGTCCAATTGTTATAGGGTCAGATGAACTGGATTAATTTTTTTCCATCTACGTTGGCATTTTTTTATTTTTTATTTTACTTTTCATCTCTTCCACCCCCTTCTCCCATCTGCACCGTTGCCCCTTCTTCTTCTGTTTCAAACATTTTAGAAAATTCTGGTAGATCTAGTTATTTTTATCTATAAAGTCCAAATATCCAACGGATTTACATAAAAAAAATTATTAAATCTTACCAAGATAAAAGGAAAGTTAGCATTCAAATCGTTCTTAAAAAAAAAAAAACCTTAATTTTAATTTGATTCCCACATTTGGATTTTTGCTAGGAAGATCCTTTCCTCCACCTTCATCTTCTTCCTCAAGAAGAATACTTTCTCTCTCTTAAGGACTCTCTTTCTCTTTAAATTTCATCTTCAAACATTGAATCCTATTCTCTCTTTAGCTACCTTATATCTCACTTATACTAGCTACAAAACCTTTGCCAAAACTCGATGGAATCTTGCTACCGTTGTACCAAGTTTGAATGTAACAATAAAACCACCATGTAAAAAAGACCCATTTTGGCACCTTCGACAACTAACGAGATTGAACTACACGACTCACCAAACCAAACCGCCAAGTTAAGCCTATTAAAATGAATTATATCAAATCTGATTTTGATGAGTGTAAAAATTATGATGGATATTATAAAGAAACATCTTAAATATAAAATATGCTCTGTATGTTTTTTATGTGTTGTAGGATCATACCGGCAAGCTAGTGCATGTGAGATCGACGAGCCGGTCGAGCATTTTCAAGCATTGAGCTCAAAATTTAAGACACGACACTAGGCGCGAAGAAAAACATGAGGATACGATATGGAGCAACACATGCTGGTGAGTCGATCTAATAACCCCCAGAGGTTAAAATTGTCGAGGCCAAAAATTGAGTCGCAACAAGGGTACGACAAAGGAATTTTGAGGTGCAACACTTGAAGACCATAGACTAGCAAGCTAGTGATGCTAAAATTCGACCGTTGCACGCATTTATTACAACCATCTGATAGATGTTATCTTGAACGGATATTTAATTTTTTGAAAGATATAAATACTCTTTGGCTTGGACATTCATAAAACTTTTTGACAGTCATTAGAGCTTTCATTTGCAAATAAACAAACTTTTTTTTCCTTAATTTTCTATTATCTTGTTCATTAATTTGTAAATCTTGAGTAAGAGAGTGAAAATCATTTTAGTGCTCTCTACCTTTATTTGTAAATCTTTAGAAGAGCATCTAGTTAAGTGAACACAATATTCTATTTCCTCAAGTGGAGTTAACTGTGAAATTGCTCATCTTGAGCATTGTTTTGTGATGCTTAATAAAAGTGGGTGTGAAGTACTCATTGGAGGCGTTTGTGGACTATGGAGAGTAGGAAGTGAGTCGAACTCCACGTTAAATCTTACCCAATCTTCTCTATCTCTATCATTTTATATTTCATATTATTGTCTAGTTTATTATTGCTGCTACTTCATTTGTTTCCTTGCATGAAAAAATATTTATCTGTAGTTATTAATGAAGAAACTCAATTCAACCCCCTTTTAAGTATCCTGTGCATTTTCACATACGCCATCTTCCAAAGTTGCTTCCCATGAGTATGATGCATTAGCAAAAAGGAGGTGAGACAACATTATATTTGATCGTCTTAAGTGTATAGGTTTCCACCAACCCATGTCAACCAAATGATTTATAGCTTTATCGAGCCATTCCAAGGCAAGAACAAATAGATATGGAGACATAGGATCCCTTTGATTTTATGAAGGAACAAAATAAAAGAAAACTATAATTTCTTATTTTGCAATAATTAGAATTTTGTAAAATAGTTATTCCATCAACAAAATACTGGAGTTTTAAAATGAAATGGTTATCAATCACATTGTTTGTATATGTTAGGATAATAAGTGATTTTTTTATAATAAAATAATTAGATACTATGTTTCATGAGTTTGAATGTATCTGAATGGTGGTTGTAATGTGACTTAAAGATGTTATAGTTTTTTTATGCTTATTGATAAATCGGACACTCTGACCGTGGTAAATAGTAAATACATTATGTCCTTGTGGATTAGTATTTAGGAATATATATATATATATATATATGGTTAATGTCACAATTTGTACCTAAACTTTTATAAAAAATACAATTAGGTATTTAAAGTTTAAAATTGATCAATCTAGTACCTAAATATTAAAATTGACAAATTTAGTACGTGAAAGAACTTTTCGTGCACACTAATAGTACCTTCATCGAGTTTTTTCACATACTGAATTTATCCATTTTGAAGTTTTTAAAGTACTAAATTGATCAATTTCAAAGTTCAGGTATTAAATTGATCATTTTCAAAGTTTAGGCACAAAATTGCATATTTTACTACTGTTAAAGTATCATGTATAACACTATCCCTGCATATACATGTGTGTGCTTGCGCGCTTGTGTATTACATTTCTAAGTTATATTTGTTACAAAGATTTTCGTGGCTTCCAAGAACCACAATATTGGTAAGGTTGCCACTGAGAAAAAATAATTTCATTCTGACTCCTCAGCATGTTAATTAAAATAGAACCTAAATTATCAAATAGAAAAAAAAAGGGACCTGACAATAGTTGTGATAAGTTTAAATGAGTATATATATATTGTATATAAGTATTAAGAAATTGATCTAACTTTGTTATATAATATACATACACGTATATAATGCAGATTGTTGAATATGTAGACATATATATGAATTGATTTATTGAATATAATGGCATTTAATGTGATAACTAAATAAATACATATTAATAAAGGTCTTGCATATTTAAATGTTTATTGAGTATATAAGCATATTATATAAAGTGATTTCCTTTGGGAATATAGAATACAGACCATCATGAATATATTAATATAAATTATGTGTATCATTGATTGCAAAAGTATTTAAATACCTATTATTGAATTCCATGTGAAACAAATAATAATAACTTGTAATTATTGATAAACATATTCAATGCAACACTTAAGCCCATGACATGCACACAAGTTTAAATAATTGGAATCCGAATTGGGTATATATCAACATCATGTCACTCAGGTTAGGAGAAACCATAAATGCAAGAAATGATGAATAATGAATATTCTTAAATGATCACTTTTATTATTAATGTCTTGTCATCTCGACTTGAGCTTGGAAACTTAAAGGAGGGGGTTGTTGAGGACCTTCTCGAGGAGAAAGGATAGAATTTAGCCAAATTCCTCGACCTTAAGGAGGAGCATCTTCAATAGCAGGAGCAAGTTGAGGTTGAGGAGATAGCAGATCCTCTTCCTCGCTAAGCTAATCTATAAGGAAGCTTAGATTAAGATCATGGTACTCCTCTTGGATATCATCTCGAATGAGCTTTACTACACCTAAGGCTATCCCTTTTTTTTTTTTCTGGATATTCCTCCATTCCTTCTTGGTTTATGAAGCAAGGATCTTCCTAGACACCAAGTCACTAATCTAGCCCTTAATTGTAGCATTGTCATCTTACAAATAGGATGTCCAAGGTTTTTTAATTGAAAACATGCCTAACCAAGGTAGCATGATGAGTTCAGAACTTACCTTTTTTCTTTTTGAAACCCTTTCTTGAGCTCCTCGATTCTCTTATTATGGTAGGCATGTTGATTTGTCTCAAGTCTAAGCTTCTTCTTTAGCTCGTTCCTAGCCCGCTCTTGGAAGTCTTTGACCAGGTTAGCTCTTCTGAGGGCCTCTTCCCAAACAAGAATCTTCCTTTTGTGCTCATTTTATCCACCCTGGTTTCGCTCCTCCACTTCAAAACCTTGGTCTGCATGCCCTTTCCCCCAACTTTATCTTCCTTGGCTGATCTTTGCCTTATTTAAAGGGCCCCGACCTTAGTCTTCTCCATGAGTTGCTGGGCTTCCTTACCCTTTACTCTGCCTCCTCTAAGCTCTGTAAGTAAAGAAAATATTAAAGTGTAAGGAAACTTGACAACAATAAGCTACGACAAGAAAGGAACTTCAAGTCATACCTCTCCTTGTTTTTCCTTCATATACTTGGCCACATACGCCATGGACACTACGCTCTACATAGAAGATAGAAAGAAAAACAAAATAACAACACGTAAAAAGATGGGACAGCATAAGGTACGGTTCAGTCATCTCGTACCTCTTGAGTAGCAAACCCCAGTGTTATGCTTTCCATTTTCATTTCCCTCTTAAATAATGCATCAAGATTCTCTTAGTCTTGAGGCAATGTGTTTTTCTTGAACAAAGTCCATCGAAAGCTGCATCAGGTGGTAGCAAACTTTTAAGCCTCTTTTTGACCTTGACTCGAAGCATTTGTTTGAGTACCCGAAACACTGGTTTGAGGAGCACCATTGGTTTGAAGGGGTACCAATCATAAGGCCTGTTAACCTTACAGTTACCTAAAGGGCCCTCATGGTGTAGTCAACTGCCTCCATCCATGGCGACACTTGCACCATAGGTGATCTTGCCACCCTAGTAGGAATAAATGCACTATGCACTTTGGGGGATTGATGGCCTTGAGGCTGAAGAGGTTATCTAACGACAAAGGCTTTCTTTTGGGTGTCTTGAGTAGCATGAGATGCTTCGATCTCTTGTTTCTTTGCTTAAGGCATCGAGGTCGAGGTCCCCCTAGCTTTACTGGGGAGAGATGCCCCTTGTTGGCTTTGAACTAATATAGCCTTGGATCGAACCTCTACAATATGCCTTTCCAACGAGACCTTCGTTTTGGTAGCTTCGCTTTGTTTCTTCTTTTGGCCTCTACTTTGTTTGGGCAATAAGTCAGCCATGTCAAGGACTGTAATGTCTCCACCTGTAAGGGCAAAAAAGACACATTGGTGAATAAACATAAATTATGCCTTATTGAGCATTAACCTACAAAGACAGCCTACTCCTTAACTCACTCAGGTGCAAGTCTCTCTCTCTAGGCAAGACTCGACTTGACAAATAAATCTCCTTAACTTTGGATGGATGAAGAGGCTTTCCACTTCGGCTCTTCATGTAAGGATCAATCTTCTTAGCGACATTAAGGTCACGAGCACTCAATTCATCTTTCTTAGACTTCCTAATAGGCTCACACCATAACACCTAGAAGTCGAACCAGTATCGGGCTTTTCTCATCGTTGCCCATAACTCAATACTTGCTCTTCCAAGCGTAGCTGGTCAAAGTATTTAGCTTGATGAAGAGCACTTGGGTTGCTTAGTGAGGTACTACCACCCCGCTTAGCGGTGCTTCATGGTATAGTATCTCCTAAACAGGTATGGATAGGCCTCACAACCAAGGTTTTGCACAAGGCGTCAAAGGCTATGAGCAACCTCTATGAATTGGGCAAGATTTGACCTAGTGCCAACCCGAAGTGAGAAAGCACCTTCTTTTGAAAGCCTGTGAAGGCGATCATTGGCCTAAACTCGAATTGCTTCTGATAGAGGGCGAATCCCCTCTTACCCAATAGATAGTCTCTATCCACCTCGAAATGGATCGAGATCCTCTACTCCTTAAGGCAACCCGACATAACTTTTTGGACAAAGTTCTAAGTCTACTCCTCAATAGCTTTGCTCATGATCCCAATGGGGCCATTACCCTCTAAAACCTCTTTAAAGAATGGAGTGGGAAGCTAGTTGTCTTCATTGTCGTGAGAATGAACATTTAGTGGCATCTTTTATACCTTTCCAGTGAGCTTCTTGTGCACACTATCCCCTTGGGATGAGGAGCCATCATCTTTTTACAGCCACTTGACCGATTGTGGTAATTGGTGTCAGACAACGTTTCTTCAGAATCCTTACCTCTTTCATTAGAGTAATCTATGCTTAGGGAAGACTTAACTACACCACCTTTAATTCTCCCCACACCCCTCACTTATACCATTGATATTAGAATTATAAGAAGAACTTAGGGAATCCTTGAAGTCCAATGCGTTCTGTCAAAGTTTATCTGAGTTGTGTAAGATCCTCCTGAGAAAAAAACTTCCTTGATGAGAAAATGGTGTCTTGATCTGTAAAAATGTGATATTAAAAAACTTAGTGATTTTGTCATTTTGAGTTTTGAGAAAAATGGTGTTTTCACTTCAGAAAAAATAGAATTCAAATATGAAGATGGTGATTTAAAATGGCATTTTGAGGACATCTATATATTGTGATATATACATAACATATAAATATATATAAATAATAGTATGATAAATTTCCTTTAAGAACTACCTCTTTAGAATGCACATCACTTCGAAATTGGAGACATCACGTCATTGCATCTGCTTCATGTCATCACGTCCGTTGTTAGATGTCAAGATCATTGACACACATGCCCCTTTCAAAATTTGAAGACTTCTTGAGCAAATCCCTAAAAAAACTTCTCAAGCAAGCTAACTTGCCCCCTCGGCTATACTTTACTTGTCCCCTCTTGAGGACATGACCTTGAGATACCATCTCGCTTAAAGCATGGTAAGGTATAAAAAAGTGAACAAGTTGAAACTTTAGTTCACAACTTCTTAATCTTAGCAGACCCCATACAGTTTTGGCTAAAGATTTCATCACTTCAGGTAGCTTCTTAATGTTCTCAATCTTTAAGGCTAAAAATGTCTTGAAGGCCCCTAACCGTTGCCCTCTTAAGCTGGTTGACTAACAAAATAGCTCCATGTCGTCTTTGATGTAGAATCAATAGGATCACTTAATAGCTGAAGACAACTTTACAACACTCTGTACTAGACTGGTAAATCAACCATTTCCCTCGATGCTATATTCAAGATTCCTACTCTCCTGCTAATCAATAACGAGTGAGGATAAGCATGATAAGGAATACTTAGTTATAGCCCAATAGCTCCAATGTTGATCTAATGGCTTGGTAAGCTCATGAAAAGCCTTCTCAAGTACTTTGGCTTGGAAGCCTACAAGACTTCAACTTCATGAGGATCTCAGCTTTAGCACGAGGCTCCTTTATCTTACAAGACAACAATCTCAAAATAACCTACGAGGGCATTGGTTTGATGAGGACCTTGACTTCTTGATGTTCTCATTGTTACATCAGGGACCATGTCACCACTCCTTACTTCCATCTCCTTAGGGGGAATAACTGTGAGTTCAACTACCTCTGCCTTGAGTAGGGACCACCACAGGTCCAAGGTCACCTATCTCCATATGATTAATGCCAACGATGATACGAGATGAAATTTCGTATACATTTTGTAATGGGAATTAACAATGCTTAGCTAAATAATAATTTTTTTTTATGGTTTTTAGGGTTAAAGAAAAACAAAGAACAAGATATGGACGTCCATTTGCAAGGATGTTATGCACTAAGAAAAAGAATTGAACTAGTTGTTTTAATTAATTGATATTACACATAATCAATGAAAACAATGGACTTTGACATGATGACTATGATGGATGGAAAGAGAAGTTTGAAAAGTTTCAAAAAGATTCCTAAATAATGACTAATAGTCCCTTTTAGAGCCCACGAATAGTAAGGGACAACGGGTGTAAAAAAAAAAACCGAATATAACCGAAACCGAAAAACCAATCCAAAAACATGGTTAATCGGTCCGTTGGTTTTGATTTAGAATTAAGGTTTTTATCTTTTCCTTATTTTAGGTTTCAGTTTGTAACCACAAAAACTAGCGGTTAATGGTTAACTGTTTCAATATTTATAAATATTATATATATACTTTACATATTTTAACGATTAAAGTATTATATTCCATCATATGTTTGATGTGAGTTAATGTAGTAATTGATTTTGTTGATGATAATACATCCAAAGGATTGCTTTTTAAATTTTTCTTAATTTGATTTTCCTTTGCTTTTAGCTTTTGTAATATATATAATAATTTAAAGAAAAACTCTATGATAAAGGTTAAAAGATAAGGTTTATTGGAACTATTAATTTCATTCGTTGAAACCATTAAATGGTTAACAAAAAAAAAAGGGTTAACCATTAAGGTGGTTAACCGTTTATAATAGACTGATTAAGAATCGTGATATTAAAATATCAACTTTTACAATTATGTTGAAAAAAAAGATCACGGACTGGTTAACCGATCCGTAGATAACCTAACAAATAGGGTTAAGGATAAAATAGTAAATTATCAACCAAATCCAATAAATTAATAAAATATAAACTAAGAAAATAATATGTCAAAAATTATTCCATGGGCGACGCCATGGGTGGTGGCACAGGTGATTGAATCCTCTGGACAATCTTGTAATCGTGACCTAGGCTAATTCAACCCATGCCATGGGCGGTAGTATGATGACGTCTTTTTCCATACGGCCTATGGTTGGCAACATATGGCTTAAACTTCCCCTATAGAATAATCCATTGTCTAGCATATGGCTAGTAGGTTGGGGTATGGAGCTTTGTGACCTTTCCTCCTTTGAATTCTAGGCTCGCACCACCTTGGATATGAGTCATGTGCTAGATGGCAGTCTTTTTTGATCCTTCACTAATGAATAAGCCTTGGATTTGGGCAATGTACTAATGGCACCATCCTTGATATGGGTATACATGGCAGATCATGGCATGCATAGTTCTCTTAACTTAGTTCTCATTTCTTTCGTATCTTCCACTCTAACCAAAGTCAAATCACACTTCCCTATAAAATGAATCAAATAGTTATGTATAAGTCGTTCTCACATTCGGTTGGATCTCCACACAAGACTTATTGAACTATGTTTTGAATTTCTTTAGCTCTAGCTCTTGTTATAAGACCAATCGATCCATGATTCCTATTATACGAGAAACTAGATTTTGTAGGCGCCAATTATGGTATGACCAATAAATAGGCTGATACCTACAAACATATGAGCATATGATCTAATCCGACTTCTCCCATTTACTCTCTTGAACCTATAAATTAACTTAAACATCGAAGTGATCATCCTGGACATCTCCTGATGCAGCATTAACCATATTTTGTATTTGTAGATCTATGGTGTAGCATGCCCACTCTACTAGTAGATTCAACAACTATAATAATAGAAAATGAATTCCGAACTCATTTCCATATACCAAATATAACATGAAAACATCTATTTTATTTATTTATTTTTCAAACATCTTTTTGAATATTGAAATTTATCTATAAATTTGCAATTAATGCATTTGCAAATTTAACCTTTGCGACCTAGAATCTGATGCAAACCATCCTGCATTATACATTTATATATAAATATTTACCAATTATTTCATATTTCATTCTCGTCCATCTTATTTGGGTTAAAGAACCGTATACCCCTCATGGAAAGCCAATAGAACATGCACTAGTTTTTAATTTTATTTTTTTTTCTTTCTTATAGCAACTTATATCCCACGGATAAAATATACATATATATAGGGGAAAGGAAAAAAATATTATTAAAATGAAAAAAATTACGAAAATACCACTGGGACGAAATTAATCCCAGAAATAGGCAACATGCCTCGTCTCTTGAAGAGACGAGGTCAGGCCAAGGAGAGACCTCGTCTCTTCAAGAGACGAGGCCAGGCCAAAATCCCCCATATCCTATTATATTTCTTGAAAAAGCAAAAATTTACATAAAAAACCTGTAAAAACCTGTCAAATACAAATATAAACAGCGATAAAAGCCATTAACCGTCCTCCAACATGGCCAAAAAAACTAACAAACTACAGTGTTTCGAAGCCCAATCGAAACTCACATTCCCAATCCCAATCATAGACAGTGCAATGAAAATATGAGTATTCGTAGAGTCATAATACATAGTAGGAAATGAAATAGAATGAAATGTAGAGTGATTGTTCTAATAGAATGAATAGGAGAAAATGAGTACGATCTATACATACAAGAATAATACAATGAAATAAGAAGCTACATACAAAATGAAAATAAAAAGAAAATCTATCTGTCGTCCACTACTCCTCTGCTGATGTGTGGCCCTGCTCCCTCTTCCTCGGCCTCTACCCCGCCTCACGTATGTCCTCGGGAATGGGGTACGCTGATGATGAGGATGCGGGAATATGGGCGAGTCTCTGTAACTGGAGCGGGCTCCTCTCCCGTAGCAGCACTGTACTGGTGGAATGGGACAGGGTCTGGCTCGACCTGTGTAAGGCCCTCCCCCATATCATGAGATGGCGATGGTCGCCTCTTCTGTGGAGCCAGGGGAGTGTGGAAGTCACTGGATGACGGGTCTGGCATGGGGGTGTCCCCATATCGTAAGAAGTGGAAGACGGGCCAGCCCCGTCATGAATGACCTGGGAAGGACCAGACTCATCGAATGGAGGTAGGTCGGACGGCTCAGGCTCATCTCTGATCTGTATACCTGGAGCCCGAGCTCGCCCCGACCCCGTCCCCGTCCCCGCCCACGCCTCTCTCTAGATGGATGTCGTCTCTGTAGGTATGAGGCTGTGGGTCACCCTGTGCTGCTGCTGGTGGAGCTGGTGGTACTGGATCATTGAAGTTCAACCCCATAAACTCATCCACTACACGACAGACATCTCGTGCAGTGGATGCAGTGAGCTCTGGGGGCATGTCAGGGACGCTAGAAATGAAATCAGCCTGCGAGTAATAGCAAATATTTATATCAGTGAATAGCTTATAAGTCAGTACAAGTATATATAAAGCTTACAGAGACAGCGACCGTACCATGTATCGCATGATAGCTCCCGTGCGACCGATCCAGCGTCGGGTGATGGCATATACCACTGGAAGTAATCGTCAGATGTCCCAGCCGGCAAATCTGGCATCTGTACAATGCAATCACGCCGAGCATCCCACTCAGCAATCCATCTGCGTGCTCGGACTGCCAGTTCCACTCGGAACGTCCCCTCATGTCAATCTCATGGAGGGGTCTCATATCAGCAGGGGGGGCTGGTATCTCCTGGAAGCCACCAAACTGTCTGAGCACTCTGTCCGGATAGTAGTGCTCGACAAGGTAGAAGCATACCAATGGCACCCGGGCACGCCATACGTCGTTGCCTACCAGGCAGTACGGTGGCAGGGCGGGCAGGATGGAGCTGTATGGGTCCCACACCACCTGATGAAGTAGCAAAAGTGATGTACTGCATAAGAAAATGACGTACAATAGCAATTTAAGAGTAGATGGCAATGGAAATCAAAATTGATCTATCGCATACCTGATGTGGCATCTGTCGATCAAAGGAGGCGCGGTACTCAATCAATAGGTGGGTCGACACACGGGTGACGTCGAAAGTCGCACCCCAATGACTGATGAGTGGGCGGCCTGCGGTAACAGAGGTGAGCAGTCGCCGTACCGGGGCAATGTGGGGGAAGTGCTCCCATGCCCATATCTGCAGGACAACTAGTGGTCCTGCCATGTCCCCCGTGTCGACGTCGGAAGCCAGGCATAGCTGCCTGTACAGCCAAGCCAAACAGGCTGCTCCCCATGCGTGCTGCCCTGCTCGCTCGAAATCTCGGAGCAGCTGGAGGTACATAAGATGGACGTAGTTGGAGGATTTGTCTGCGACAATAAATCCCCCAAGCAGCAGACAGAATGTATGCCCTAGCATGACGTCGGATCATCACGTCATCAGCAAACTCAGGTAGGTCGGTGAAGTGGCTATCCAACCACGACATCTTCAGCCGACCTCCATCCATGTCGACGCCGGGGACTGGCCGAACTCCTAATAGCTCCTCGCACAAATCTGGCCAATCCATGCGAGCCGTGCCAGTAACGGCCAATCCATCCACAGGGAGGCCCGTCAGGATAGCAACGTCCTGTAGTGTCACAGTCCACTCTCCCGTGGTCATGTGGAACGTGTGCGTCTCTGGGCGCCATCGCTCGACCAAAGCAGTAATCAGATGCCAATCCAGCTGAATGAAAGGCATCTGAGCCGCCCCTATGAACCCTGCCTGGACAGGAATGGCACCATGCGCTCGTCCACGTCTGTAGGTATACCAGCAGGTCGCCTGAGCCTGGCCTCTCTGCGCCGACAATGTAGTACCTCATGCTCCTACAACAAAGTGAACATATTTATTAAAAATCATAAACACCGCATCAAACAAAACTGGAATCAATAAATAGATAAATGAACTGACCTGCCCATCCCAGGCTAGAGTGGACCTATGTACAGGCTGCTGCGTCAGTAATGAACTATCGATCGGTCCGGGATCCATCTGCGAAGAAACATAAGGAGATATTGTTATTGACAACAAATATGGATTATAAACAAGCACAACAAACATAACGTCAGTCATGACTCAATAATACAGTGTAGAACATATGGAAATAAAGAATTACCACTACGACTCGACCGCCCCGTTGGTACACTACCCATCGATCCCCCGTTTGGACAACTCCTTCTGTTGTGGCCTTGCTGCCCACAACAATCGCATGCGTAACCGAGGGCCCTCTCGAATATCCATCTCATTCTGGAATCGTTTCTCCCTAGGCCGTCCCCTTTTCCTAATAAGTCCCGGTATAGGGTGCCACTTCGGTAAGTCCAAACGAATCCAATTTGCCTTATCAGCTGCAGGAATGAAGGACGACCATACACTTTTAGCTGGTGGTCCCACCTGTACCACTGTCCGACGTAGGCAAGACAATCCATGTGCATTGTACCCATTACCGCCATTGCATGTGAGCATGGAATTCTGTATGTCTGCCACTTGTTACACGTACATCTACATGCTCTTAACTCTACCTTTTGAATATGATCCCCCTTCTGACCATACATTGTAGGACGTGGTGCAGTATAACCTCATATATGCGTTCTTGATAGTCGAAACATGTCACTCTATGCGAGCTGGAATGCTATTCCATCGCTCAAACTTATGTGCAGCATAATCTGTGAGCAACTTACCTATACTCATGGCATCGCTGGCTTCACGCCTGTGCTTATTAAATATAGAGTTACAATTGTAGAAGGTTTTTTTTACCAATGCCGATACTGGTAAGCACCGGGCATCTTTTATAACCGAATTGTAACTCTCAGCCATGTTTGTTGTACCTAGGCCAAATCTGACACCTTCATCGTAAGATAAGGTCCACATGCATGGAGGTAGCTCACGAAAATATCGTCCCGTCCAAGGATTGCTTTGAAGTGCTGCATTGAAGTATCCATGAAATTTTCGACTCTGTGATAGGCAGCTCTTTTTATTATTTCCTTACATTCCTTGCTTTTGGCCTTCGAATTGAAATTGCTTGCAACATGCCGGATACACCAGCGCCAAGGCCACCCTGTAGGCCACACCGCATTGTCACCTTCCACCGCACTCTTGATACCCGCATGGCGGTCCGATATCAAGCAAATGTTGGATCGGTCTTTGATGACGTGTTCCAACACTTTTGCAAGGAACCAACCCCAGGTTTCCGCCTTCTCCTCATCCACTAGCCCGTAGGCCAATGGGACTATATGATTTGCCCATCTACTGCCACTGCAATAAGCAATTTGTGCTTGTACTTGCCATACAGGAAGGTACCATCAACTGTGATCACAGGTCTGCAATGATTAAAAGTATATAACATAGTCAGTGAATATCAATCAGGTATAACAAAACTAAAGCATATTACAATACATACCTGCAATACTGGAACGCCTCGATACAAGGACCGAATGCCCAAAAAAGCTTATCCAAGAACACGTGGCCGGCTGTATTTGAATCTTGAGTTTGCCAATCGACCTTCGTTCCTGGATTTGCCTCAGTAATTGCATTGAGTAGATGCGGGAGCTCTACGTAAGACGACTCCCAACTACCGTACACCTGCTCAATTGCCTTTCTCTTTGCCTCACGAATTCTCTTTATGTGAACATTATATCCGAACTCTTTAATATATTCGTTTGGAGATCCTTCGCCCTCACATCTGGAGAATTGCGGATCTCCAATATTATGGCCCTAGACAAGCTGGTGGAGTCCAACTGAGAGTGATCCTGTCCAGTGATTTCATCCAAGCAGGTATGAGGCCCATCAAATTTAGTGATATGAAACCAGCCACCGTGTTTCTTATAACTGCCTCTCAGTCTCCACTTACAACCTCTGTTGTGGATATCGGTACATTTCACTGCCCATGACCTTGGATCCGAATCCACCACCTTGAAGTTATAGTGGTTCGTTACGTGCCACATTTTAACAGCCCGGATGAGATGATCTTTGGTTTCAAACCGCATCCCAACCTTAAATTCATCACTGAAGCTCCAATTCCCAGCACTCATTTCCTGCTCATCATCGTATGCTGCGTAAGTACTACCAACTTCAGCATTGAAAAACGGAACTGCACTGAGCTCCCTATTGCATCAACATCAGTAGGAGCAATGAAACGGTCCCAGCTATTTCCCCTTCTTTGCACATCAGGCAAAGCATATTGTTGTGGAAAAACTTCCACATTATCGTTTTCATCATCATCATAGTCGTCACTGGATTCACTTACTGATGAGTCTTGCACAGCCTCCATATCATCACCACCTATCGAAGTACCGCCACAAAATTCAAAGTTACCTATTTCCAGTTGTGCACTGCCTATTGTCTGAGCTGGGGTTGAGTTTGAGTCTACCAGCCCCTGGCTTCCAATATTTCTATCAATGCCCCTATCCCCTGCGGTACCTGTGACAATTCATTTTCAAATATCTGCACATAAACAGCCACTGATCCCTCTGTGTACACCAACATCTCATGCGCCGCATCATCATCGGTCACTGGAATAATATCATAACGTAGCGTCCTATCTCCAATAGCTACCCTATGATATAGCTCCACCCGATGTGTACACCTATTTACCTTTAATCTATTGCAAATAATCTCCACTATCTGCTCATATGTTGAATTCCTACTGATACTGACCATAGCAACCGGCCGCTTATCATAACAAAAACCATCATCCTCTTGTACAATATTACCATGAGCATACAGTATGAACTTTGCCTTATCCATTTCCTCAACAATCCTGCCATCTCATCAAAATTAGCTTCAATGCATCAAATTCGCAAAATCACACTTATGAGTTTCATTCCTCATAATATTTAATCAAATTCCAAATGCAACATTTCCAAAGTTCTATTTTTTTTTCCTAAGAAACTGATTTCCTACAAACATTATCTTTTTTCACCGCAAATTTCCATGATAAACCAACACTACAGTACCGAATACACCCCCTTCACGACATAACAAGTTATTTTTTATTTTTTCCCAACTACATTTCCTAAAATAATTTTCCAACAACCAATAACTATATTAATTTTTTTCCTAATTTACATATATATATATATATATATATGTATCCATATAATTAGAAAATTTTCTCCGTATTGGAATCGCTCAACAATACCCGTTGACGACATTACAAGTTATTTTAAATTATTTTCCCTGCACTTCCTAAAATAATTATCCAACAACTAATCACAATATTAATTTTTTTTCCCAATAATTTCATATATATATACGTATGTATCTATCTATATAACATACAACAACAGATAAAATCCTTCCACGTCCTAATTACACAATAAAATGATTCTAACAGCACATACCATCGTCATTCAACAATGTAGCAACATTCATTAAAAAAAAAAAATCAAAAATCACGAAAATCTCACCTTAATTTCGTCCTAGTGGTATTTTCGTAATTTTTTTTGGGATTAATCAAAAATAAAAAAATCAAGAGACGAGGCCGTGTTGCCTATTTCTGGGATTAATTTCGTCCTAGTGGTATTTTCGTAATTTTTTTTAATAATATTTTTTTCCTTATATATATATATATATATATATATAATACATATACAAAACCAAACTCAGCTTGTTTGTTGGGCTTGGGCGTCCCTTGCCACTGCCATCCTATCCTTTCCCTCCCAATCCGTCCCCTCCCTCTCTTCCTTCTGTCTCACACCCTTCCATCCAAACTCCAACTTCCATTCTTCTACTGAACAGACAGCGTCTTGTGCTTCAATCTCACTTTACCATCACTTTGTTCAAACGAAACAGAAGAAGCCGACAGAAATGGCCCTTTCTGGGCCATCCCTCTTATCCTCTTCCTACAGGTTGAATCCATTCTTCTTCTCCACTGCCCGCCGACGGTGCGTCACACTCTCCCGATGGCGCGTCAACCCCAGATTTTTTGCCGGTACCATCTTGTTATAACTAATAACTAATTGCTTAGTTGGATATTATAACAACCTATTAATAAGTAATTCATAGTTGTTGCTTGTTTTTACCCTCCCGTGTTTCAGTTTGTGCGGCATTGAATTCAAATGGTGTGTTTACGTCTCCGGAGATTGCTAAATCCTTCGATTTTACTTCCGAGGAGAAAATATACAATTGGTACTTTCCCTCTTCTTTTTGAACAGACAATAATGCAGTAGTTCAACTGTTTGTCTGTATTCCAATATCTTCTGCTTGTGTTTTGGTGCTAATCATATTAAAAATGCATGTGGTGCTTCCGTACGCATGTACGCAACCGATTAGTTGTTTCTTGTAGTTTCTTTTGTGCTTATTCTAGGTTAGTTAGGGAAGTTAGGTTGCCAGTGATTCCAAAATTTAGCTTATTTGTCCTTTACAGCGTGTATGTCAAGCCTAATTGATTGGAATCGAAACGCCAATTTTTCGTGTAGGTGTTTGTTCATGCTTTGCCTTTGAGCTCAATCATATTTTAATGTGAACTATTTTACACGTGGGAGGTTCCTTGAATATTGAAGTGGATAGAGAAGTTAAAATTGCAACTTTTGATTTCTATCAATTTGATTGGTGGTGATTTTGCGTGAAGAAGTGCATGCTATTGAATAACATCTTTGAAGATCTGTTTACTTCTCAAATCGGCGACATTATTGCTACTCGTGTTCAAAGAATAATTTTGTTTATTTATGTCATTGTCATTTCATGGAAGTGGGCACAGTTGCGCCTTTAACATATAAGCATAATTTATACTTACTTCTATATGGAGTATATTGAAGTGTATCATTCCATTTGTGGTAGGTGGGAATCTCAAGGATACTTTAAGCCAAACTTTGAACGAGGAAATGATCCTTTTGTGATCTCGATGCCTCCTCCTAATGTTACTGGCTCTCTGCACATGGGTCATGCAATGTTTGTAACACTTGAGGTTGGTAAATTTGCTCCAATAGCTATTGTCTTCAATGGGAACCATGATTCGCATCAATCAATCTTGCTTTATTTTACTGCTTTAAGCTGTATGCTTCTGTGGAAAATATATATGTATTCACTTTTCATACTTGTTCATTGAGTTCTTGATTCCATTGATTCTTTCAAGATCTCCTTTTTCTTTGGGATCTAATTTAGAGCATTGTAGCTGTAGATTCTCAAACCCCCCTAGCCAAAACAATAGAAAGAAGAAGAGGAAAAAATAAACATTTTACAGGACTAAGATCATATTTGCTTGACAGCAGTACAAATTATAATTCCATTGATTTTATTGGTGGTTTTGAATTAATGTTTAATATACTCTGTCACTGCATATAGAAAGCTCTATTCTTTCTTCTCAAATAACCAAAATTTTACAGAAGGATTTATGGTCATTGTAATAATAGTTTGCTAAGCTATTTGCCTTCAAACTATTGCGATGCATTGAGCTCATCTTAAGGGGTCTGCTAGTGGCCTGCTCGATTGTCTTTGAGGCCCTACCTAAACATACTACAAGAAGAGATCCATTATGTCTGGAATCAATGAAGCTGCTGATTTGGCAACTTTAGGTCTTTAGAGTGAAAAGTGATTTGCTGTACTATAATCATCTCTTAAGTTTACTAGCGATGTCTTATTAAGCTGCTTCAGAAGCAAAGATAGGCATGTCTAGATGAGGAGTACTATTATTAAAAACAAATTCTTTAGGAAGATGTCCCTACATGTTTCATGAATTTGTTTCGCCAATAGTCTATTGTAGGGATTTGTTCAAAAGTACAATTCTTCTCTGTTGTAATACCTTCCATTTTCTCGTCATATATCTAATTGTAACCTTACTAAAAATTATAAATATTTGCATAATAGGATATAAGACAGTTTTAACAAATAACACAATACTTGGCAATCCCAGTGAGTAAGTCACTTTGTGCAGCTTTTGAAAGGGGACAATTTTATAACCTCTCCTGTCTTTGGAATTCTCCCCCTTTTCAATCTGAATCTGTTTGTAATTTTTCAGCAATGATAACTGTGGAGGTCAATACACACATTCTTAGTGTTACTCAACAATGATCTTGTGGGATACAATACAGTGACTACTTTTATTGATTGAGGGGCCAAATTTAATCAATAACTCACTTAGATACACTGTTTGGCAATTGTTTTAACATTAAAAAGGCTGCAGTCTTCTTCTTTATACCTATATGTAAGCATCTGCATGTCTTATGTGCATTTTTAATTATTATAGGTTACTTGGGCAGGATATCATGGTTAGATATAATCGGATGAAGGGAAGGCCAACCCTGTGGATTCCTGGGACTGATCATGCTGGGATCGCTACACAGGTTTACCTCTGAAGCAGGATTCAAAAGCTCTTAATATATATGGACTTGTCGTATAATGATCTGCCCATTATATATTATTTGTCTTCTTCCAGATAATATTAGAGATAAATATGCTCTTAAAATATGATAATTTGTCTAAAATTATGTGACTTGGTTTCTTTTTTGATTGTTGACTTTTTACAGTTGGTTGTGGAAAGAATGCTTGCATCTGAAGGCATAAAAAGGACTGACTTAAGTAGAGATGAATTCACAGAAAGAGTTTGGGAATGGAAAGAGAAGTATTTATTCCTCCTCAATCTGCTTCCTTCTTTATCACCTACAGATTTATGTTTTCACATATAGCATATTAATTATTGCTGATAAATATAAGTAAAAAAGATTATTGATGCCTACCAGAAAAGATTATTAGGTCAGTTTGCCCCCCTGTAAATACTAATTTTCTAAAATAGGTCTCTAGCCAAAGTATTTGTTGAAATACCATTGCAAAATAGTAAAGCCATGATGTGATTTTGCAACTTGTTATTTTTGGCAAAAATATACGAAGAAATCGTTGGATAGATACATGATTTAAAAATCACTCAACCAACTTGCGATTTTGTTTTGAAATATTGAAAATGCAGCTCCAAAATTGATCATTTATTTCCTCAAACCTCCATTGGACAGAAGTGACAAGTACTGACACTCCTTTGGAGAAGCCGCTGCGGTGAGTTTTTCCTAATGATGAGCCCAATGGAGGAAATTCTGGTCCTTTTTCCTCTTCCTCCTCATAGTTTTCAAGTATTTTGCCCAAGTTCATCAAGGTCGAAGATGGAGAGAAGACGAGTGGATGAAGGTAGTGATATTGTCTACTCCTTGATTGTGAAAATTTGACTTTAGCGATCGACTAGGTCCTTAGATTTTGTAGATTGAGTTTCATGAGGTCATATGGCTCATGGCGTTCAGTCAGTATTATCAAAACACGAAATGGAATTCTGGCCATTAGCAATAACAAAATCAAAGGTTGGTTGTGCGATTTTTAAATTGCATATCTAACCTATGATTTCTTTTTATGTTTTGGCTAAAATAATATGTTGTAAAATCGCATCTTATATTTGAAAAAATACTCTGGCTGGAGACTTATTTAAAAAATTAGTTTTTGTAGAAGTGGCAAACTGACTTAATACACTACCAGAAAATGACTCTTCACAAGCAGAAATTGATTTTATTTTATTTTTTAGAAATATTTTTCTTTTAAGGATATATGTACCCCAAAATCCATGCTTGGGGCTAGAATGAGTCATTTCCACCCCCAAATAAAGCACACACTGATAGAGTAATTGGAGATACTGTTAATATTAAAAGTGAAAATATCTGTGATAATTATTGGCAGACCATAACAGAAAATGGATGGCTGCATAAGATGATTGGAAATTTTACATGCTTGAGAAGAATTAGGGCCATGATGTCTTAGTTTGAAATTTGTCAAAAAGGGAAAAATACATTCTGACATGTTGGATTGGCTGGCCCCTTAATTTTCCTGTTTATATGGATGGCGGCTTAAAGTTTTGGTCAGGCTTGAAATTTATTGTAGTCCTGGTGTATCTCTTTAAATATTCTGTTTAAGCCATTACTCTTTTAAAACAAACTTGGAAATATTTAACAGGTTTCTCCTAGTTTAATGCATTTTCATTGGTGCTGTTAAATGACTTTATTGTTTCCATTACTCATATGTTTCCTAATATCTTAGATATGGTGGAACCATCACAAATCAGATTAAAAGACTTGGTGCTTCATGTGATTGGGCTCGAGAGCGCTTCACCCTCGATGAGCAGCTAAGCCGTAAGGCAACTTTGTAGATGGATTTTTGGTTATCAATAATTTCTGCTGTAATTAGTTTGTTTAGTTTGGAGCGGATAGTGTATGATGTCTAAGATATATGGTGGCTATAATGGCTTATCCTGTACTCGTGTATTTTTGTTTAATGGTTGAGATGTGCAGAGTAAAAGGTCCCATAATATGTATTTCAAACATCTCATCTATTATAAGTTTAAGCTAGATAGAACTGTTCTCAGAGAACATTCTGATCTTTGCAGGTGCCGTGATTGAGGCCTTTGTGAGGCTTCACGAAAAGGGTTTAATCTACCAAGGTACAGACACCTTTCTTATAAGAGTCCTCTGCCTGTTATACTTCTTGAATTTCCAGCCAGCATTCTATATAATTAATATTTCTCTTTGATAGAATCTTGGATTAATAGCTCGTTATTCCATTTCAGTTGTACCAAGGGGTTGTACTTTGGAATTTAAATGTTTGTTTGTATGCTGAGTAACTTGGAGTTCAACTCTCAACTATGTAATTATTCTATCATTTCAGTTCAAGAAGTAATTTCACCTGGGGGGAAAAAATGAAAAAGATTTGAGGTTGTTTGGAAAAAATTTCATAAATTCAAACGCTGAAAATTTAATTGAACTATCCAGTTGAGGGTGAGAGATGTGAGGGAAGGTACTCACTATAATGGAGACTGGAGAATTTGCAATTAAACCACATTTCATAGTTCTGTTGAAGGCTTCAAGCTGTTCTTTTTATCATCCTGTATTCAAAATTTAACAAACTCTTGATGGCGTCTGTCTTGAGATGGACATTGTTTTGTGCAAATCTTCCTGCAAAGTGCTGTTTTGCATCCTATTTAATGGAAACAAAAAGATAGCTGAACTGTACAAGTATCTTGTAAACTTTATATTCTTCCAGGATCATATATGGTCAACTGGTCACCGAATCTACAAACTGCCGTTTCAGACCTGGTAAAAGATGTCATACCATTACTCCTTTTCCATTCCTTATTCCATGTTCCTAATGTTGTTCGATTGTATCATGTATTTTTAGGAAGTAGAATATTCTGAAGAACCAGGCACTCTGTACCACATCAAATATCGTGTGGCTGGAGGTACAAGGTATCTAAACTAAATGAAGAACCTACATATATTTTGCTAACTTAACAGAGGCTAGTCAAGATCCATGCATAGTATTAAGATGCAGATCTTAAACTATCAACTTTTGAAATAATTACCTCTGACTAACTAATCCTTTCTACAGCAGCTGCGAAAAAAAAAAAAAAGGATTTTCCTTATTATTTGAGCTACTTTTACTTGAGAAGCTGTATATAACCATGGAAAGGTGTCAATAACATGCTCATCTAACACAAATATGAACAACATTCTTTTGGTAAAGGAGTATTATTTTAAAGCAATTTTTCTTGTTAAAGTTTAAATAATTCACTGATAGATTATGAATACTAGTATATAAAGATGATAAAGAGGAGGTCTCCTATAATAAGATAAAAAAAACGTGGTAAAGGAGTACTGTAAGATATACTGCATAGTCAGGCGCATGGGATAAAGCTCATTACAGACTTCATGTACAATTAAAACAATCATAACAGAAAACAAACCTTCTTTTTGAATAGATAGTAGCTTATTTGGTTTAGCAACAGCTCCTCGAGGCGAGTTATTCTAACGAAGAAAAACCTCTGGTTTCAATTTGTATACTAATATCTTCCATCTTCTATTACATATATGTAAACACACAATTATCAATAATAATAATAACAACGATGGTAATGATGACGATATTCTGTGCCAACACTTTGATGATGATGATCTTTAGTCTCACAATATATGGAAAATAGAATTTTCTTGGGTAAGATGGGTTTTTGGGTAGAAGATTGTGCCAACACCTTGTCAGTGGTGGTGGTGATAGTGTTGATGATCACAGAATAATGATGCTAATCACAAAATACATGGAGGGTAGAATTTTGTGCCAACACTTTCTCACTATGACAACTGCACTTGATTCGTACTTCCAATCTCTTTCATCTTCTTCGCCATCTCTGCAACACTTTCACTATTTGGCCAAAAGAACTCCATGGATCATTCTACTCTCTCTGTGTGATCTGGCAGTTTATCTTCTCTCTCCAGCATGATTTGTCAGGTTGGACCACTTGATAGGATCCAAAAGATTCACAAGGACTGATATCTTTTAAGGTAGAAGTATATACAAACCCAAACTTTATGGAATCAGTGCTGGAGGACACACTTGGCAGAGCTAAGGCTCCAGGATGCCTTTCTTTTGGTTTCACTCAAAGAGAAATCAAGTGCTAGTATTGACAACATAAGCAACTTTCTATTTATACTATTAGTTGCACTACAAAACTTGTCTCATGGCTAATCTGTAGGACCAAGCTTCACTCACTCACTCACTCTACCTACTTGACTTATAATGCTTATTCTATGGCTAAGTATCCATCATCTGACTATCTTCTCCACAGACTTTGAGAGACTAGTGACCCCTCTTTCATTTTGTTCTATTTTGGAAAAGTAATCTCCCAATGCCTAGTGGATAATCTATCTTGAAATTACTGTTCTTATTGTTTCTTCCATCAAACAAGCCATTTTCACCCTATGTATCATTGTTGACTATTAACTTGTTTAGGGCTCTAAATAGGTCAAGTTAAGTCGACACAGTACGAAGCTTGAATTTGACTCGAGTGAAAAACTTGAACTCGATCGAGCTTAATTTTTAAGCTTGAACTCGACTCGATTTAATGCTTAAATTTGACTCGATTAAGCTTAATTATTCTTTTAAATATTGGTTTAATTATAAAGAGTATTTAAAATTCGATAAGCCCAAACTTGACTCACCTTGATTTAATACTCGTTTAAGCTTGATAAAGCTCGCGAGTTCACTGAGCCGAGTATTTTAAAGTTCGAACTCGAGCACGGTAACTACTCAAGGAGCTCGAGCTCGAGCTCTATTAGCAAGTCGAATTCGAGTATTCACCGAGTCGAACTTGGGTTGCTCGACTCACTTATAGCCTAAACTTGTTAAATGAAATATCACGAGGACTGGAAAATTTCTTGAGATTTAGTTTTTTTAAAGGAGGCAAAATGATGGTCTTTTTGCTTTGTATGGTTGGCCATAATGAAGTAAAGAGGACAGCAATAGTTTCATGGAAGTTAAAAGTTGTTGAGATAGTAATTCAACATGTTGAAATTAAAATATGGAAATCACACACTTATTCACAAGCATAAACTTTCGACTGAGTTGGTTGTGGTAAATTTTAAATATTACTGACTAAATATGATATTTAACTTGAAACCAGATCAGGAAATTCTCATGTTCAAATCCCTTTATATACATGCATACATATATATATATATATATATCTTCAATTGTATTTCTTCTACAAGACACGCCTCAGTTGTCTCAAATTATACAATTGAATATGAAATACGAGAAACACACACTCTTGTGCAAGCTTTAAATTCTAAAGCGTCTGTTCTGTTTCATTTATAATGCAACACAATATATCCACAATTCTAGAAAATCGGATCTGCCAATGCTCTGTTGGATATGTTTTAAGAATAGCTATATTAATTTTATACAGAAAGAGTCTTCATCAGGATATGCTGGGTGGGTATGAGAAAAATGCATGGTTTATCTGGTGTGTTATTTCCCATTTTCCTTCAACAATGCAAGGTGAACTATATTACCTTCTTTATCAACACTCATATCTTGTTTAGGGGGAATATATTTAGATTTTTCTCTTTTCCTTCTTTTTTATTTTTTGGTTTTTATTTGTTTGATTTAATGAAAAAAATTTAATAAAGAGGTGTAATAATCCCAGGTTTTCTCTGCACATGCTACTATAGTTCTCAATTCCATTTATCTACTGACTTTTGTACATAAATTCATTTAATAATGGTTCTTAGAGTTTTTGTGTGCCCATGTTTGCTTACTCTGTAGGGATGACTTCCTGACTATCGCCACTACCCGCCCAGAAACTTTATTTGGTGATGTAGCCATTGCAGTCAATCCTAAGGTATCATAAGTTTGCTAAGTAAGTAACAGCTTTTCTTTTAATTATCCCCAAAAAAAAAAAAAAAAAAAAAAACCTTTTCTTTTGGCCATCATGGTAAAGCTGAAGCAGTTAGATGCATCATCTACATGCTCTGGGTCAAGATTTGCTGGATGTGCTGCATCAAAGGGGCTTCTTAGTTAATTATTTTAAGGCTTAACAGGAAAAGCCAATTTCATCTGTGTATTGCCTTTTGTTTTGGCACAAAGGAGATTGCTAAAGTGCTTCTCGGATTTGAAGGCTTCAAATGTAGCATCATCTTAGAATGAGAATTTTATTTTGGACTCTTTTTGAGAATGTGCAATATCTAGTTTATATACTCTTTGCAGGATGATCGGTACTCCAAGTATATTGGTAGGCAGGCAATAGTACCCATGACATATGGTCGTTTTGTCCCCATTATTGCTGACAAGGTATAGCCTGACTATTGCTTCAAACATCTTAATTTGCATCAACTATACATAGGTCAAATTTTTACTTCTCAAACTAAGGCATTTCCTACTTGTAGAAAGATGGCAGAAATTAATGGAAATGGTGGTTGAACTATTGACAATACTGGCTCACATTTGCAATTGTAAAATCTTGGAATCTTGCTGATGGGTAGGGAATTAAGAAAAAATCTCTCCTTGCTTCCACTTTCATGTATAAATGGAGATATGCTGACATGAAATTATATTAGTGGTAGCTTTTTTTAAAATGGAAATAAATACATATAATAAGTTGGATTGAAACCTTTTACAAAATTATGTGCAATATAAGGTTGGAATGAAGTTCAATGTAGCCTAATTTAGCAAATGGTTGCCCTTAGTATCAAATCTAAGAAAGATAGAAAGATAGAACTGTGGAAATTCAAGCTCTTTCTTATCAAATGTTCTATTTATTTTACCTCTACTAACAAAAAAGAGGATGAACAGTACAGACCTTTTTGTAGTTTCTTTGTGAGTTTAGACACAGAGTTCCTGTTTTACCACCATCAAATTTCGGATCGCATATATAATGTCATCCAACACATAGATAAGATGCAAAATGTGCTCCTTCACTTTTATGTGTATTCATTTCTTAATTTAGTTTAGATTAAATTTCTGTTCTTATCAGCTTCCAGGTGCTGGGGACCATGCCTTTTACTGGAATATAGGGTATAATATCTCTAGATAATTTCTCCTTTAGTGATCGGCATAAAAAAAAATTACACAAGTACCAATTAGACGAAATTAGTTATATAAATGCCATCATAGTATCGCATTTTGAAGACGTGATATGGAAAATCATAAGAGTATCACATGTTGGAAATGCGGCACTAATGTAAATTATAATGTGTATTGCACGTATAATATGTGATACTCGTGTATATCGCAGTAGTGAATATAATACGTTTGCTATATTGCACCTGTGACATTCAATACTTTTATGATACAGTGTGTGGCATTTCCAAAATGCGATATAGTGCTGTTATTTTGGTAAATTTTTTTGTATAATGTGTATTTTGATAATTTTCCTTTAAAAAAATTGGTAGACATGAATACTACCCATAATATCTCACTCTATCTAAACTTATATAATATTGGAGCCTCCTGCATCTAGCAGTTAATTTTATCCAAAAGGAAACTTAGATTCTGTTGTTTTGAAAGAAGTTAAAGCTATTGACATGTGGTTCTGTAAGCATCAGAGGTATAATTGATTTTTATGTTGTGTCTCCAAGCTGTAGACAATGACGACAAAACAGATTATATAACAGGTAGAGTATTCAGATCTGATGGATATGTGGGAGCAACTCCTGGTGTAGTGTTTTTCAGTGTCTCTCATAAATGGTCTGACCTAATCCCAGGAAAAATAAGATTGTCTATATTTCTCATTCTCTTTGATTATTTTACTTGATTTTATTATTTTTAAAATCTTCTAGCCAGTATTTACAACTTTCCTCCTTCAATTGCTTGGTGTTTTGGTCAGCGTTCGATTTACTGTGTATTTGGTTCATCAGTATGTTGATAAGGACTTTGGGACTGGTGTGCTCAAGATAAGTCCTGGTCATGATCACAATGATTACCTTCTAGCTAGGAAGCTTGGTCTGCCAATTCTTAATGTGATGAACAAGGATGGGACATTAAATGAAGTTGCGGGCTTGTACCGGTAAATTATTTGTGCTTCCTAGAATTGGTATCAAATTCTTGAAGAAGGTTTTAATGTTAGCAAAATATTTGTTAATCTGGCATATAGTGGTCTTGATCGATTTGAAGCACGGAAGAAGGTTTGGTCAGACCTTGAAGAGACTGGCTTGGCTGTCAAAAAGGAACCTCATATCTCACGAGTCCCTAGATCTCAACGAGGAGGGGAAGTAAGTTTTCAAAATTTCTGCATTATTATTAATTTGATTCCTTTATTTTATTTATTTTTGAAATTGGTGTGATTCCATTTCCAGTATATTAATAAACTCCCCAGTGGGGGAAAAACGTTTCTACCATCTAATTCCTTCCCAAAAATGTCCAGATTATAGAACCACTTGTGAGCAAACAGTGGTTTGTATCTATGGAACCTCTAGCAGAAAATGCCCTTGAAGCTGTTGAAAAGGGGCAGTTGACTATTTGGCCAGAAAGATTTGAGAAGGTGATGCGTACTACAAATATTTTTACATCAAGCAATATGAAATCTTTTCTGCTCACGGAGGCATTAATTGTTGTTTATCATGTTCTTTTATATACCTCTTTCTTGGGCTGGAACTTGAATTCCAGGCTTCTGTCTGCTAAACATAAACTGCTCATATGCCTTTTCTTTTTGTCAATTTCTTTCTTTTAGATTTTTTTAATTTTTCCTAAGTTAATGTTCTTTTGTTTAGATAATTTGCATAATTATGTCTGTGTATTTTACATGCTCAGTCAGTCATACAATCATATAATCCCTATCCTATTGCCTCATGTATTATATGCTCCAACATTTGCCTAATCGTGGCATCTTTACTACAGATTTATAATCATTGGCTGTCAAATATTAAAGACTGGTGTATAAGTAGACAATTATGGTGGGGCCACCGGATACCGGTATGGTACATCGTCGGGAAGGACTGTGAAGAGGACTATATTGTTGCTCGGAGTGCTGAGGAAGCTCTCAGTAAAGCTAAAGATAAATATGGAAAGAACGTGGAAATCTATCAAGATCCAGATGTGCTTGACACCTGGTTTTCAAGGTCCATATTTCTTAGAGCTACTGTTATTTTATCCATGCAAACTCAAAAGGGGGAATGCTTGCTTATTGTCCTTCAAATTGACAAAAAAATAAAAAAGAGAATTTCTGAAATGTTTTTCGTGTTATTTCACTAAGATAATTTACAATATATATAGACATCAAGAATGATCAAATCCCTTAATTCTAGGGTCTAAAAAAGGAATGAATATAGAATGATCAAATCCCTTAATTCTAAGGTCTAAAATAGGAAAGAATACAACAATAAATTACAGCAAGAATATATTCAACAATAATGAAATCTTGGAGAGGTAATCAAGGGATATACAGCTATAAAAATATAAGAAGAACTAAAAAAGGAAAGAGGAATATATTGACATCCCCTCAAATTGATGCGGATAAGTCTATCAGCATCAATTTGCTACTGAAAAACTTGTGTCGTTGGCGTGTCAAAGCTTTCGTGAAGGCATCAGCTGCTTGAAGATCAGTAATAATATGAGGAAAAGTGATAACACCTCGAGTAAATGCCTCTCTAATGTAAACACAGTCCACCTCTATGTGCTTTGCGCGTTCATAATATACCAGATTTGTAGCTATTTGAATGATACTAGTATTATCATCATGAAGTGGAGTATGATCAGTTTGGGGAAATCCAAGTTCAGAAAGAAAACCTCATAACCACACAATCTCAGAACAAGGTGCAGACATGGCTCTATACTCATCCCTCGTGGAAGATTTAGAGACACAGTCCTACTTCTTACACTTCCAAGAAATCGAGGCATCTCCAAGGAAAATGCTGCAACCTGCTGTAGACTCCTAGCATCCAGGCAACCAGCCCAATTGGCATCATTAGGTGCAGTAAAATGGAGAGCAGATTTTGTAGGAAAATACAACCCACAAGTAGGTGACCCAATTTAGTATCGAATAAAGCGACAAATTGCAGCAAGATAAAGATGTCGAGGTGATTGCATAAATTTGCTAACTATATGGACAGCATATGAGATATCGGACCTTCTATTTGTTAGGTAGATAAGACTACCAACAAGTTGCCTATAAAAAGATGAATCAGGCAAAAGCTCGCCTTCATCTTTTCAGTATTTCACATTTACCTCCATTGGCATATCAACAGCAATAGCATCCTTTAAACCATCTAGCCTAATGAGATCTTGTATATATTTATGTTGATTTAAGAACAAACCATAATCTTGTGAGTGAACTTCTAGCCCCAAAGAATATGTGAGATGTCCAAGATCTTTCATTTGAAATGTATCATTTAACATATTTTGAAGCTTAGTAATTAGTCCATTGTCATTGTCGGTGATGATAATATCATCAACATAGACTAAGAGAAAGACCATACCAGTGAATGTCTTGTGAAAGAAGAATGATGAATCATATTGACTTTGTGTGAAAGGGAAGATGAGACGTGTGCTGCGAAACTTCTCAAACTAGGCTCTAGGTGCCTGCTTCAACCCATATAAAGTGTCTTAGCTTGCAAACTTCATGAGAAGCTGCCATGGACATACCGGGTGGAAGTTTCATGTAAATTTCTTCCTTAAGGTCCCCATTCAAGAAGGCATTTTTTACATCCATTTGATGTAAAGGCCGATGTGATAGCTAGAATGGTTCTCACTGTGGTCATCTTAGCAATTGGTGCGAATGTTACTTCATAGTCTAGGCCATATTCTTGTTTATTGTCAAGAGCAACCAATCGAGCTTTGTATCTATCTAAAGAGCCATTAGGCTTGAGTTTCACAGTATAGACCCACTTACTACCAATGGGCTTAACACGTGGAGGACAAGAAAAAGTGTCCCAAGTTTGGTTTTCCTCTAGTGCTTGAAGTTCTGCGTTCACTTCTTGTTGCCAACACTCATGTTCCATGGCCTGTTTATTACAAGTGGGAATGTAAATAGAAGACAAAGTAGTAGACGTAGTCATAGAGGTTAAAAAACCATATCTTTCAGGAGGTCTGTGAGGTCAAGAGCTTCTTTGAAGAGGAGGTGAATTATTGGAAATGGGTAGAACAGGACCAAGTGTTGTAGGAAGATGTGGTAGATCCTCGGTGAGACCTATAGGAGGATTAGATGTAGGAGGAGTGCGTCTGTGATAAACATAACTGGGTTTAAACCTTTGTATTGGTGTTGGCGATTCAGGAAAATGTGGTAAAGCAAATAGAGAAGGGAATTTTGATGTCTGTTTTGTGCTAAAGAAGAACTGATTTAAAAAAAAAAAAAGGCATTTCTAGAGACACGAGTTCAACGGGCATGAGGATCATAGCAAAGAAATCCTTTTTAGGCTCCAGCATGTCCTAAGAAAGCACACTTCACAAATTGGGCAATAAGTTTATTTTTTTCATGTGTAGGAAGTTGAACAAAACAAACACATCCAAATATATGAAGATTGGAATAATTTGGTGCATGCCCAGACAAACGAAAAAAGGGGGAATCATTGTTCATGTTGGGAAATGGCAGTCTATTAATCAAATAAACAGCAATAGACAAAGCGTCACACGAAAATTGAGAAGGAACACGAGTCTATGAGAAGAGTTTGAACAACATCAAGAAGATGACGGTTCTTCCTTTCAACCACACCGTTTTGTTGTGAAGTGAAAGGACAAGAACGTTGTGATATGATCCCATGACTTTGAAGAAAAAATTGAAATTCACTTGACATATATTCACCACTTGAATCAGATTGCAAGATGTTGATTTTGACAGAAAATTGTGTTTCAACTAAGCAAGAAAGACTTTAAACACAGAGAAAACCTAACTTTTAGACTGAAGAAAATACACCCAAGTAAAGCGAGTGAAATCATCGATAAATGTAACAAAGTATTTGTAACGTTCATGAGAAATTACAGGTGCAGTACCCCCATACATCAGTATGTATGAGTTACAAAAGGTTTTGTGGTGCGGGTTTTATACAATGGAAAAGGAAGCATTTTGCTTTTACCAGGTTTGCAAGATGCACAATCAACAATATCATTATTAGAAGAAGCTGAATTTTTATTTCCAAGTAAACCAGATTTAAGCAAGACTCGAAGTACATGAGAATTAGGTTATCCTAAATGTCTATGCTACGTTTGATTATCACATTGAACAACATCACAAGCAACATAATTTGACACCAACAAGGGAGATAGAAGCAGGGGAAAAAGACGTCTCACTTTAGATCCTTTCACCATCATCTTCCCGGACACTTGATCCTGCACAAGACAACCAAAAGTTGAAAATTGAACGGTACAATTGTTGTC
Organism: Combretum micranthum; assembly: GCA_024138025.1. NCBI lineage: Eukaryota > Viridiplantae > Streptophyta > Magnoliopsida > Myrtales > Combretaceae > Combretum > Combretum micranthum. The sequence continues at coordinate 779,643 of JAMXBD010000560.1, forward strand.
AACTAATTGGTCGACAGATATAAGATTAGTAGAAAGCTTAAGAGACACAAAAACAGTATTTAAAGAGGCTGAAATATCACCGACAGCTGTGATAGGTAAGGAATTACCGTCAGCAGTATGAATTTGAAGATCTCCTTTATACTTTTGAACATTATTTAAAGGTAAGGCAATGTTGGTCATGTGATTGGAAGCACTAAAATTAAAATATCAAGGCTTAGGATTAGAATTTTTGTTACCTAAAAGGCCTAAAGCAGAAAAGAAAAAAAACTATCATTTGTTGGACCATTTTAGGAGTAATAGAAGACTGACCCGGACTGAGGGCACTAGGGGAACCAACCGAGACATTGTGGGCAGTTTCAGATTTTTTTAGAGGTAGAGTAGAACAATCTTTGATGATATGCCCTGTTTTCTTACGATAAATGCAGAATTTTTTAGTACAATTAGTAACGATGTGCCCAAATCCTTTGCAACTATAGTATTAGATATTAGTCATATCTCTGCCTCCTTTAGACCTCCCTTGAGCTGTGTAGGCAATAGGAATTGAAGTAGAATTTTGAGCTTGTTGCTCCAAGACAGCCTGTGTAATGAGCTGTTGTTCTTCCCTGAGAAGCTCTCCTACCCAAATATTCAATAAAGGAACTGGTTCTTTGTTCATCAAGTTGGACCTAATTGCTTCAAACTCCCCCCTTAACTTCATTAAAAACTGGTCATGCTTGCTAGTCTCATGCACACTTTGGATAGTAATGAGTCTTTCAGGAGGTACGCTTGCATACACAATATCAGTGTACTTAGCCTAAAGATTTTTAGAGGAAGAATAAAACTCTTGGATTGACATACTCCCTTGATTGAGTTGTCGCAACTCGAGTTCCAATTGAACCTTCGTACTGTATTGCTTTGGTTGTAAATTTTCTTCAAATAATCCCACATTTCTCTGGAAGTCTTATAAGGCTTGAGATTGAGAAGTATGGAGGGTTCTATACGTCCAAGGATCCAGGACATAATCTGAGCGTCCTTTACCTCCCATTTCACATATTTTCTCCTTTTCTTTCTTACTGTTAGGTGTAGGATCTATCCCATTGATATGACCCCATAATTCATTTCCTTTGACAAAGATTTGAAATTGGAATGCCTAGGCAGAATAATTTTTGCCATGAAATCGAACAAGAAAATGTTCAGATCGTTCTAAAGACATGATTCAACCAAGAACTAAGAGATCAGGTCCACGAAAACAAAACAAAACAAAACAAAACAAAACACTAAGATATTGGAGCAAGACGAGATGAAATGATCTCAGAGTTTAGGCTCTGATACCATGACAAAAAAATAAAAAAGAGAATTTTTGAAATATTTTTCGTGTTATTTCACTAAGATAATTTACAATATATATAGACATCAAGAATGATCGAATCCCTTAATTTTATGGTCTAAAAAAGGAAGGAATACAGAATGATCAAATCCCTTAATTTTAGGGTCTAGAATAGGAAGGAATACAACAAGAATATTCAACAATAATGAAAATCTTGGAGACATAATCAAGGGATATACAACTATAAAAATATGAAAAGAACTAAAAAAGGAAAGAAGAATATATTGGCACAAAAATGATTGCTTGGGAAATTTGGGAGCTTGTTTTTAACTCTAGATTGATAATAAAAGACTCTTCTTTTTATTGATATAAAATGGAAGCTTAGATGCCCAGAGGAATTTTAATTTTTTCAGTCACATAATTACTCCACTTCAATACATAGATATCTTTCTACAACGGGACACCTTTATTGGAAACATATGTATATTTTTTATTAAATTGTTGAAAATGGCATTCTAGACACTGCACTTTTTGACCCTTGAGTATGCTCATTAAATTAGTTTAGTAACATGGGAGACCTCATGTTCTCTTGTTAAATTTAAGGTTGCGGCAATAAAAGAAGATTCTTGTTACATATTGGTTGTCAAAATTGACATTGTTTAAATCACATACTTGTATATTGTTATATTTGAATATGCTTCTTTTTCTTTTCTTTTCATCGATTCAGTAGATTTAGCAATTCATCTTGCAACATTGTTGTGAGAACTATGTTATAAAATAAATGTAATAACTCATGTTATATTTATAAGCTTAAACTTTTAGATTAGATGGTTATGTTGCTAATCTTAATATAGTATTAAAGTAGGAAGTCAAGAGTTTGAACCCTTGCACATTCATTACAATCCTATTAAAATTAAGTTGTCCACTTGTGGGCCTTTATTAAAATTATAGTCCCAGCCCACAAGTGAGATGGGGTCATATAAGATAAAGGTAATAGCTCACTCCATATTTATAAGTTTAAGTTTTTAGATTAGATGGTTGTGTTGTTAACCTTAACAAACTAATGGAAAATTTTGGGTACATAATTTTGGGTGAAGTCAGGTTGTGGTTCTTGGATGGGTTCCATTTTGTCAATTCTAAAAAGAAATATTGATGCTGATGAGCTTGCATGAGTCATCTAAGGTCATTGTTTATAAACAAATAACAATTAAACCAATCCATTCATTGTTCCTTCCATTTGAAATTCCTGGGGCATGTTTTTGTTGTTTGTACTAGTAAATTTGGTATTTCGGTTCCTTTGTGAGATGTATAAGTTGGTGGCACTAAGCTAATTTTTCACTCGTCATGACTTAAGGGCTGAGAGCTTGGAAGTGTTCTAAATTCATATGTGAACATACTTGTAATTAGAATGCCACGAACGTAAGTAAACATTTTGGAATAAGTTTATTATCTTACCATCTCAAAGTACTTACTAGGATGATAATACTTTATGTTTTATGCAAAATATTAGGATATGAAATTCCATCCATGTTACTATTTCATACATTAATGTTTTGTTTATGCTTACAACATTCAAAATATAGCTATCTTTCCTTGCCCAATATATATATGGCTATGTTTTTTTCTTCTTTTCTTTATTCTCTCTCTCTCTATTTGCGGTCCACATTCTAATTATAGCTATCAATGTCAAATTCTACTAATTTTAATGTTAGTAATCATTAATTGGTATTCTTTTACCCAAAAATAATCATTGATTGGTATCCTATGTTACCATATTTTATTTAAAAAAAAAAAGAGTATTTAAAAACTGAGAGGATTTAAGAAAGCAATGGGAAGATCACTTAAATTTTCTTTTTCATATCAAAAAGTTCTGTACATCAGGTATATATGGACATCTACATTTGTCTATTCTAGGAAACTAATCTCCCTTAATTAGGAGAGAGAAATTTGGAGAGGAAAAAAAGCTAATAAAGGCTACTATTAATCCTATAATCAAGATGTGATCTGTACAATAAATAACAAATTTGACCTTTACAAAAAAGTGAAAAATGGATCTTTCAACAGTATAATATATTCATCATTTGCTGCAAAATAATCAATTCCTTTCGATTAAGATGCAGATGAATTCGGATTGTCCCCTCTATAAATTGGTCTATTGTCTTGATCTTTCAAGTGATTTAAGTGAAAATGATGTTCTTTTCCATGGATTAGCACTCATTATGTCTTGCTTTGTTATTCAGTGCATTATGGCCTTTCAGTACTCTTGGATGGCCAGATGTGTCTGATGAGGACTTCAAGCTTTTTTATCCAACAACAATGCTAGAAACTGGGTATGTCTGCTCTTTCCTTGATATTTTATCTTCTGGTTCTCCAGACATTGTTATTGATCTCTGAAGTTTGACTTAGTCAAAAGAACTATCAGCTTGATGAATTGAGTAATTTAGTATTAGAGTTTAATTTTATGTGCTCAACATGATTCTTCAGAAGGTCATTCCTGTTGCATGCAAACTGTAAATGCCGAGGCACTGTGTTAGGTTTTCTTCATGGAAATGGATCAACTTGTGATGGCCAGCAATTCCTACATGTAAATTGATTAATAGAGTTTGTTGAGAATGCTCCTACAGGAATTTAGCCATGTGCTAAGGGTTCTAGAGGTGTGAGGAATGTAAACAGATCAGTTAGTCAGGGGTTCATTGCAGGAACTTTTTATCATCCATTTTGATTTGTTAGGATCTCTAGCTCTGGTTTGGACTAGCTTTGGTCTGGTCTTAGTTTCAATACTCAAATTAAGGTTTGTAGACTTCCATTTTCTATTTCAGTCGTTAGATCTACTAGTATTTGTATAAATTGGACCAAGCTATGAGATTCGAAGAGTATGATGAGGATGGAGGCTCATGTGGAAATTTTGGAGAAGTTGTTGGTGCAGTTATTGAAGGACATTAAAAACGAGTTAAATTGGATTTGAATTGTGGAAATGTATCAACAATTGAGAAGTTAAGATGATGATGGCAAAGGTCTTGCATGATCAAGGAGAACGAAAAAGTCCTAGAGATCTCGATGTGCTGAAATCAAAAGCACAAGAAGTCACATTTTGTGAATTTTATTTTTGATGCTGGATCAACTAACAAATGGCATTGGTGTGCAACACGAATCTAAGATTCATATGAATTCATATTTGTATCAGCATAATATGTAAATAAATGGCGCACTAGTGTGCATAACAAATCTAAGATCTATACAAATTTAAATCTGGACGGATGGAAGCAATCTGTTATCTTTCTCTTATTTTTGCAGGCACGACATATTGTTCTTTTGGGTGGCAAGAATGGTTATGATGGGAATTGAGTTTACTGGAAACGTTCCATTCTCATATGTATATCTACATGGACTGATTCGTGACTCTCAGGTGAGTGAAGATCATTCTTCATTGAATTTGGTGTCATTCCTCAGCTTCCTCATAAAATATCTTGATTTCAGTTGATATCGCATGGACAGCAACAAAAAGAGTGACCATTTCATTGATTTACTTTACCAACTGCATGACAAGTGAAACTGAGTTAACAGCTGATCAACTAGGTTTTGTACGGAACTAATGCTTTTTTTGAAGCTTAATCTCAAGATACGTTACTTTTTTTTAAACTTATTTCGCATATAATTCGCCAAAAATGCATTCAGTGAGTGCACTCGAAAATTTGCACTAGTAGCGCACTCACTGAATGTGTTCAAGGCGAACGTTATTGTTTTTTGTTAAATATAATCTGACGCATTCAGTAGATTTTTTTTTTTTTTAAATATACTTGGATGCATTTAGTGAATGTGTCTGGGTTCTTTTTTTTTTTTTTTTTTTTTTAAATTTGTTGCATCCTGAGCAATGTGTTTTTTTGTTTAGAAACAGCTTGTATAAACACATATACACAACAATGAGAAAATGTGTCCATCTATGATACCTATAATGCATCTAAACGTCAACTATATCTGAATAATACCTGTAGTGCATCCAACTACAAATATTACATCCACAATAACAAGTCACAAGAAGGATAGTAAAAACAACAATCCAACACTGACATCAGCAATCCATCACCAACATCAGTCCGACTTGCATACAACTACACGGTCCACATCAAACTCCAACTTTAATCAACACTTTCCATACAATATACAACAAGTCCAGTGAAGCGATGCCTAACTTATTATAGCAATGTAAGCAGTTTGAATCAGAATGGCAGTAAGCATGTAATTACATTTTAATAAGTATTTAAATGCAAATTACATAAATAAGAAATTGTCTGAAATACTGTAATAAAGATATAAACAATGAGAAGCACAATTGGTTTGTTTTTTCTTTGAACGTTTGGTGAAGATCTTTGCAAATCTCCTAAACATCGACTCATTCTCGTTGCCTCTATCTTGACGATCATCCCTTTGCTCAATCGCCGCACCAACACCTTCTTCAAAATCCTTGGAAACCACTGGACTGTAACATGATAGAGGTAACTGCTGTGTTAGCATTGCTACCTCTTCTTCAATATCAAGCTCATCTACAATATAGAGTGGCTACTCTTTACGGGATGAGTAGCAGATGACTCATACAAATCATAGCTATAGGAAGGAGTTACAAATGCTGAAGGATCGTACATTGAACTGCTCATAAGATCACCCGAGTATAAGCTATCACTTGGATATGTGCCACTTGATGGTACATCGTGAAATGATATATGTCTGGGGTACTCTTGCTGGGTGAGTATAGAGGAAATGCTTCAACACCTTTCATAAGGTTTATTTGAGCTTCGGCGACCTAGACGCTGTGGTTTAACATTTGCTTTAACTCATTCATTTGCATAATGTGTCTGAGCTTCCTCTCCTTGATGTCCAGCTACAGGCTGGTACATCCTGATCTCGTTCTCCTTTTCTGTAGTTGCCATTGACTCATTTGCAAGGGTATGTATATGATCCAAACTATCCAATTGACTGATTTCTCCCATTGCGCTGATATGCAAAATTGAACAAATAAGTACTTTAAGAGAGACTGTTATAAGATAACATTGAAAGTAATTATAATGTTGGGGATTTAACCATGTGTCTGATCAAGGCTCTTGTGTAGGAGATATATCTATGTGTGATGTGCCAATACTAGTTTAAGTATTTTGCATCCATGTCGACTCTTTCTCAATCGTAGTAAGGTGTGCATGGTGCTTCTACCACAAAGTAACATATGTTAGGTGAAGCTACTGCCAATTTGCCTTTGACCTGCCCCACAGGTCAATGTCATGGAAAGCTTTATCTATGCTAACATTTTCCGGTATGTGCTAAAGACCTCAAACTGTTGTGCCATTGTTTCTGAGAAGCGTCGTTCAATAATGGCAAAGCAAACAAGTGGAACATGGGCTACCCATATTTGTCGCCCTACAGTATAAAATGGAAGGAGTCTCTCTAACAAATTCTCGGGGTATGGCTCCCAGTTCATCTACATTCAATAAAAGTGTTAGCACTAAGCAAACAAGGAGTTAGCAACAAATGGAAAAACATCTTTAATGAAACGTTTTATGTGTTTTACATACCCGGTGAGGTGAGAGTTGATCTAGAGTTAGCCGATATATGATGATCACATATGTAGGATGATATGTGGTATCCCTATGTATTTTCCATCTACACGCTAGTGGCTAACCAACAAGTATCATCATACCGTACCTACTACGAGGGCTACACTAAGGAAATCTATCCTAACCTTACAGTTACAGCAATATGGTCATTCCTACTATCTCTTAGGCACCTGATATAGCTACACGACATAGTTGTCGGTACAACCAAGCTAAACATACAACTCTCCATACATATTGTCCTGAAACATTCAAATCCCCTAATACTGAAAAACATGGAGTGATATGGGATTCTTGATTTTTCAGCAAAAAAGAAACCCCCAGTCAGTTGAAATATATACGCTTGTGTGTGTTTGATAAACATTTTCTCACTGGCATATTTAGGTGTTTCATTGAACTGGTTGGTGATCTAATTTAGGTTAATTCGTCCTCTCTTTGTATGGTTGCCCTGCGGTACAACTCCTAAGAGGTTGTGACATAGCATTGGAATGTTTAGATCACTGTTCCCTATTAAAGAAGCTTGTCTACCCGCAATTCTAATTGAACCTCCACATCTCGGCATATGAAACGTATGTGCCTTGGGTCTTCAACACTTGATAGGTGCTGTAATGAAGTGCCAGTTCAGCTGTATGAATGGCAGACTATTGGCTCCAGAGAATCTAACCTGTTGAATGTATGGCAGTATACGAGTATCAGGACACCTAAGACTCATCTTTCGGTGTTTAACAGTTAGTGTCTGAGATGGAATAATAACGTTAGCATTTCCCTACAAGTGCGAGCAATGCAACTGTTAGTTGCTTTCATAAAAAATATTTACAGTGAAATTTTCACCAGCATTATACATTTGCAGCCCACAAATCTTCAGATCAATGTGTTGTCTACTGGGTCAACATTGATGGATCTACTGGCTCGGCTCCGTCTATCCTGTAGATTAGAAGTAATAAATGTTAAAAGTTGACATTCAACATGCAACCATCACAAATTACAATTAATAAATGATGAAAAAATAGTTTATGATGTTAACCCTGCTGGTTTATATTAGGGCATCGTCTTCTATTGTGACCTTACTGGTGGCAGACACTACATGTGGCCTTGTCCGGATGGCTGGGGAAACAAACATATACATGCAACAAATCGCAAATTTACCGAATACCATGTTCACACGCTCTAGCTGCAACAACTTACATGAGATTAGATCCATCAGCCTTAGTAGGACCATAGTATAGATGGACGAATTAGACTCGGTGCTACGATGCACACTTCCATCCTATTGGGGATAAATTGACGTGGCCTACACAAGCTAACTTCCTTTTCCTAGTGCCAGATAGTATGATGACTCGTGCAAAGGATAAACCATGAACACGCCGATTTCGAATGGAGATGGACACTATAGGCCATCTGGATAGAGTCACATGTAATGTCTGCACCAGCAAGGTCACAATGGAAGACGATGCCCTAATATAAACCAACAGGGTTAATATCATAAATCATTTATCAATTGCACTTTGTGATGGTTACATGTTCAATGTCAATTTTTAACATTTATTACTTCTAATCTACAAGATAGATGGAGCCTGAGCAAGTAGATCCACTGGTGTTGACCTACCGAGCAACACATTGATCTAAGGATTGGTGGATTGCAAATGTATAATGCTGATGAAAAAATTTCATTGCAAGTATTTTTTATGAAAGTAACTAACTGTTGCATTGCTCACACTTGCAGGGAACTGCTAACCCTGTTATTCCATTTTAGACACTAACTATTAGATGCTGGGAGATGAGTCTTAGGTGTCCTGACACTCGTATACTGCCATACATTTAGTTGGCTGGATTCTCTAGAGGCAGCAGTCTGCCATTCATACAGCTGAACTAGTACTTCATTACAGCACCTGTCGAGTGTTGGAGACCTAGACACATACGTTCTATATGCCGAGAGGTGAGATGACAATGACTCTACAGGATGTGGAGGCTCAATTACAATTGCAAGTAGACGGGCTACCTTTGATAGTGAGCAGTGATCTAAACATTCCAATGTTATATCACATCCTCTTAGGAGTTATACCACAGGACAACCATATAAAGGAAGGGCGAATTAATCTAAATTGGATCGCCAATCAGTTCGATGAGATACCTGGATATGCTGATGAGAAAGTGCTTACTAGACACAAATGAGCGCATATACTTTAGCTGATCGAGGGTTTCCTTTTTACTGACAAATCAAGAAACCTAGTTCACTTCATGTTTTTCGATGTGTTAGGGGATTTTAATGTCGCAGGACAATATGCATGGGGGGTTGCATGTTTGGCTTGGTTGTGCCAACAATTATGCCGTGTAGCTATATTATGTGCCCAAGAGATAGCAGGAGCGACCATATTGTTGCAAGTGTAGGGTTGGGATAGATTCTCCCATTTTGCTCCTCGTAGTAGGTACGGTATGATGATATTTGGTGGTGAGCCATTAGCGTGTAGATGACGAATGCACAGAGATGCCACATACCATCCTTTACACGTGGTCATCGCATATTGGCTAGCTCTGAATCGACTCTCATCTCGCCGAGTATGTAAAACATTTTATTAAAGACTTTTTTGCATTTGTTGCTAACCCTTTATATACTTAGTGCTAATATTTTTGTTGAATGCAGGTGAACTGGGAGCCATATATCGAAAGCATGTTGGGGAGACTCCCTCCATTTTGTATATATCGAAAGCATGTTGGGGAGACTCCCTCCATTTTGTATTACAAGGTGGCAAATATGAATAGCCCATGTTTTGCTTATTTGTTTTGCCATTATTAAATGACACTTCTTAGAAATAGTGGCACGATAGTTTAGAGGTCTTTAGCGCAAATTGGCAGTAGCTTCACCTAGCATATGTTGCTTTGTGGCAGGAGCGCTATGCATACCTTGCTGCGATTGAGGAGGAACCTGGCATGGATGCGAAATACTTGAACTGGTATTGGCACATCACATGTAGATACATCTCCCACGCAGGAGCCTTGATTGAACATTTGGTTAAATCCCGAACATTGTAATTATTTTCAATGTTATCCTATAACACATTTTCTTAAAGTAGTTATTTCTTCAATTTTGTAGATCAGCACAATGGGAAAAATCAGTTGATCGGATAGTTTGGATCATGTACATATACTTACAAATGAGTCAATAGCAACTGCAGAGAAGGAGAACGAGATTGGGATGTACCGGCCTCTAGCTGGACATCAGGGGGAGGAAGCTCATACACCCTATACAGAGGAATGAGCTAAAGTAAATGTTGAACCATAGCGTCCAGGTCGTTGAAGGTTAGATAGGCCTTATGGAGGGTGTTGAAGTTCTTCCTCTATACTTACCCAACAAGAATACCTATGTATCATTTCACGATATGCCTTCAAGTAGCACATATCTGGATGATAGCTCCTACATTGCCCTAGGTGATCTTATGGGTGGTCCAATATATGATCCTATAGCATTTGTGATTTCTTCCTATAGCTATGATTTGTATGAGTCAACTGCTACTCCTCCAGCACTTTGTAGAGAGTAGCCACTCCATATTGCAGATGAATCCGATATTGGAGAAGGGGTAACACAACTGACACACCGTCATGTTACAGTCCAATGGCCTTTAGGGATTTTAAAGAAGGTTCTGGTGCAGTGATTGAACAAAGGGGTGATTGTCAGGATAGAGGCAATGAGAAAGAGTTGATGGTTAAGAGATTCGAAAAGACCTTCACTCGACGTTCAAAAAAAAATTAAAATAATTGCACTTCTCATTGTTTATATCTTGATTACTATATCTGAGATAGTTATTTATTTATTTAATTTGTATATAAATACTTATTAAATTGTAATTACTTGCTTATTGCCATTCTGATTTGAATTGCTTATATTATTATAATAAGGTTGGTTATTGCTTCACTGAAGTTGTTGTGTATTGGATGGGAAGTGTTGATTAAAGTTGTAGTTTGATGTGCACCGTATGGTTGTATGTAGGTTGGATTGATGTTGGTGTTGGATTGCTGATGTTAGTGTTTGATGTGTTGTTTTTACTATCCTTTTTATGATTGTTGTTGTTGTGGATGTGATAATTATATGCATTACAGGTATCATTGGTGGACACATTTTCTCATTGTTGTGTATATATATTTATGCAGGTTGTTTCTAAAAAAAAAAACAGCACTGTTTTCGGATGCAATGCGTCCAACAAATTGAAAAAAAAAAAAAAGGTACCTGATTTATTCAGTGAATGCATTCAACAAATTTAAAAAAGAAAACTGAACTGGACCCATTCACTAAATGCGTCCGAGTAAATTAAAATACAAAAAAATCTACAAACGCATTCAGTGAATGCATCCGATTATATTTAAAAAAAAAATTACATTCGCCTTGAACTCATTTAGTGAGTGTGCTACTAGTGTAAATTTTCGAGCACACTCATTGAATATATTTTTGGCGAATTATATATGGAATAAGTTTAGAAAGTAACATGTTTTTGGATTAAGTTTCAAAAAAAGCATTAGTTCCATGCAAAACCCATATATTCTTTGATATTGAAAAAAGGGGGAAAAATGGATATATCCTGGAATGACTGCCTTTTGTCTAGCTTGAGTCTCTGGCTTCCTGAATATTATCAGTTCACTGCGATCACCATTTAATCATTTATTTGTCCTGTGCATTGCTTATATGCTAAGTAGTGTTTTGATTGGCAATTGGATTTTTTCCTCAAGTTTTCCTCAACTGGCTGTTAGAATACAAGCTGGAGGAACTCTTCTGTTACTGTGTATCTGTTCTTGCATTATCTCGTAACAATATAATTTCCATAATTCTGCTTCTCAGCTTGGTTCACCCAAGGTATGTACGAACGGGATTCATCCAAAATCTTTCCAGAAAACTGTTGTCTTCCTTAAATGACAATTTTTTTTATAGGAATCTTGTAAGAGTTTCAATTTTTGAAAATTTTTATTCATTTTAAAGGAAGAAAAGGAGGCATATGCTGGGAAAAGGAAAAAAATATTATTAAAATAAAAAAAATTACGAAAATGCCACTGGAACGAATTTAATCCCAGAAATAGACAACACGGCTTCGTCTCTTGAAGAGACGAGGTCGTTAGTGCCTGACCTCGTCTCTTCAAGAGACGAGGCCAAGGGAAGAGGCGGCCTCGTCTCTTGAAGAGACGAGGTCAGGCCGTGAGATGGCCTCGTCTCTTCAAGAGACGAGGCCAGGCCAAGAGATGGCCTCGTCTCTTCAAGAGACGAGGCTAGGCCAAAATCCTCCCCCTCCTATTTTCTTTCATGAAAAAGCAAAAATTTACATAAAAAACCTGTAAAAACTTGTCAAATATAAATATAAACAGCAATAAAAGCCATTAACCGTCCTCCAACATGGCCAAAAAAACTAACAAACTACAGTGTTTCGAAGCCCAATCGAAACTCACATTCCCAATCCCAATCATAGACAGTGCAATGAAAATATGAGTATTCGTAGAGTTATAATACATAGTAGGAAATGAAATAGAATGAAATGTACAGTGATTGTTCTAATAGAATGAATAGGAGAAAATGAGTACGATCTATACATACAAGAATACAATGAAATAAGAAGCTACATACAAAATGAAAATAAAAAGAAAAATCTATCTGTCGTCCACTACTCCTCCTGCTGATGTGTGGCCCTGCTCCCTCTTCCTCGGCCTCTACCCCGCCTCACGTATGTCTTCGGGAATGGGGTACGCTGATGATGAGGATGCGGGGAATATGGGCGAGTCTCTGTAACTGGAGCGGGCTCCTCTCCCGTAGCAGCACTGTACTGGTGGAATGGGACAGGGTCTGGCTCGACCTGTGTAAGGCCCTCCCCCATATCATGAGATGGCGATGGTCGCCTCTCCTGTGGAGCCAGGGGAGTGTGGAAGTCACTGGATGACGGGTCTGGCATGGGGGTGTCCCCCATATCGTAAGAAGTGGAAGATGGGCCAGCCCCGTCATGAATGACCTAGGAAGGACCAGAGTCATCGAATGGAGGTAGGTCGGACGGCTCAGGCTCATCTCTGATCTGTATACCTGGAGCCCGAGCTCGGCCCCGACCTCGTCCCCGTCCCCGCCCACGCCTCTCTCTAGGTGGATGTCGTCTCTGTAGGGTATGAGGTTGTGGGTCACCCTGTGCTGCTGCTGCTGGTGGAGCTGGTGGTACTGGATCATTGAAGTTCAGCCCCATAAACTCATCCACTACACGACAGACATCTCGTGCAGTGGATGCAGTGAGCTCTGGGGGCATGTCAGGGACGCTAGAAATGAAATCAGCCTGCGAGTAATAGCAAATATTTATATCAGTGAATAGCTTATAAGTCAGTACAAGTATATATAAAGCTTACAGAGACAGCGACCGTACCATGTATCGCATGATAGCTCCCGTGCGACCGATCCAGCGTCGGGTGATGGCATAATACCACTGGAAGTAATAGTCAGATGTCCCAGCCGGCAAATCTGGCATCTGTACAATGCAATCACACCGAGCATCCCACTCAGCAATCCATCTAGCGTGCTCGGACTGCCAGTTCCACTCGGAACGTCCCCTCATGTCAATCTCATGGAGGGGTCTCATATCAGCAGGGGGGGCTGGTATCTCCTGGAAACCACCAAACTGTCTGAGCACTCTGTCCGGATAGTAGTGCTTGACAAGGTAGAAGCATACCACTGGCACCCGGGAACGCCATACGTCGTTGCCTACCAGGCAGTACGGTGGCAGGGCGGGCAGGATGGAGCTGTATGGGTCCCACACCACCTGATGAGTAGCAAAAGTGATGTACTGCATAAGAAAATGACCGTACAATAGCAATTTAAGAGTAGAAGGCAATGGAAATCAAAATTGATCTATCGCATACCTGATGTGGCATCTGTCGATCAAAGGAGGCATGGTACTCAATCAATAGGTGGGTCGACACACGGGTGACCTCCACAGGGAGGCCCGTCAGGATAGCAACGTCCTGTAGTGTCACAGTCCACTCTCCCGTGGTCATGTGGAATGTGTGCGTCTCTGGGCGCCATCGCTCGACCAAAGCAGTAATCAGATGCCAATCCAGCTGAATGAAGGGCATCTGAGCCGCCCCTATGAACCCTGCCTGCGACAGGAATGGCACCATGCGCTCGTCCACGTCTGTAGGTATACCAGCAGGTCGCCTGAGCCTGGCCTCTCTGCGCCTACAATGTAGTACCTCATGCTCCTACAACAAAGTGAACATATTTATTAAAAATCATAAACACCGCATCAAACAAAACTGGAATCAATAAAATAGATAAATGAACTGACCTGCCCATCCCAGGCTAGAGTGGACCTATGTACAGGCTGCTGCGTCAGTAATGAACTATCGAGCGGTCCGGGATCCATCTGCGAAGAAACGATGAGGAGATATTGTTATTGACAACAAATATGGATTATAAACAAGCACAACAAACATAACGTCAGTCATGACTCAATAATACAGTGTATAGAACATATGGAAATAAAGAATTACCACTACGACTCGACCGCCCCGTTGGTACACTACCCATCGATCCCCCGTTTGGACAACTCCTTCTGTTGTGGCCTTGCTGCCCACAACAATCGCATGCGTAACCACGAGGGCCCTCTCGAATATCCATCTCATTCTGGAATCGTTTCTCCCTAGGCCGTCCCCTTTTCCTAATAAGTCCCGGTATAGGGTGCCACTTCGGTAAGTCCAAACGAATCCAATTTGCCTTATCAGCTGCAGGAATGAAGGAGCGACCATACACTTTTAGCTGGTGGTCCCACCTGTACCACTGTCCGACGTAGGCAAGACAATCCATGTGCATTGTACCCATTACCGCCATTGCATGTGAGCATGGAATTCTGTATGTCTGCCACTTGTTACACGTACATCTACATGCTCTTAACTCTACCTTTTGAATATGATCCCCCTTCTGACCATACATTGTAGGACGTGGTGCAGTTATAACCTCATATATGCGTTCTTGATAGTCGAAACATGTCACTCTATGCGAGCTGGAAATGCTATTCCATCGCTCAAACTTATGTGCAGCATATCTGTGAGCAACTTACCTATACTCATGGCATCGCTGGCTTCACGCCTGTGCTTATTAAATATAGAGTTACAATTGTAGAAGGTTTTTTTTACCAATGCCGATACTGGTAAGCACCGGGCATCTTTTATAACCGAATTGTAACTCTCAGCCATGTTTGTTGTACCTAGGCCATATCTGACACCTTCATCGTAAGATAAGGTCCACATGCATGGAGGTAGCTCACGAAAATATCGTCCCGTCCAAGGATTGCTTTGAAGTGCTGCATTGAAGTATCCATGAAATTTTCGACTCTGCGCTTGATAGGCCGCTCTTTTTATTATTTCCTTACATTCCTTGCTTTTGGCCTTCGAATTGAAATTGCTTGCAACATGCCGGATACACCAGCGCCAAGGCCACCCTGTAGGCCACACCGCATTGTCACCTTCCACCGCACTCTTGATACCCGCATGGCGGTCCGATATCAAGCAAATGTTGGATCGGTCTTTGATGACGTGTTCCAACACTTTTGCAAGGAACCAACCCCAGGTTTCCGCCTTCTCCTCATCCACTAGCCCGTAGGCCAATGGGACTATATGATTTGCACCATCTACTGCCACTGCAATAAGCAATTTGTGCTTGTACTTGCCATACAGGAAGGTACCATCAACTGTGATCACAGGTCTGCAATGATTAAATGTATATAACATAGTCAGTGAATATCAATCAGGTGTAACAAAACTAAAGCATTATTACAATACATACCTGCAATACTGGAACGCCTCGATACAAGGACCGAATGCCCAAAAAAGCTTATCCAAGAACACGTGGCCGGCTGCATTTGAATCTTGAGTTTGCCAATCGACCTTCGTTCCTGGATTTGCCTCAGTAATTGCATTGAGTAGATGCGGGAGCTCTACGTAAGACGACTCCCAACTACCGTACACCTGCTCAATTGCCTTTCTCTTTGCCTCACGAATTCTCTTTATGTGAACGTTATATCCGAACTCCTTTAATATATTCGTTTGGAGATCCTTCGCCCTCACATCTGGAGAATTGCGGATCTCCAATATTATGGCCCTAGACAAGCTGGTGGAGTCCAACTGAGAGTGATCCTGTCCAGTGATTTCATCCAAGCAGGTATGAGGCCCATCAAATTTAGTGATATGAAACCAGCCACCGTGTTTCTTATAACTGCCTCTCAGTCTCCACTTACAACCTCTGTTGTGGATATCGGTACATTTCACTGCCCATGACCTTGGATCCGAATCCACCACCTTGAAGTTATAGTGGTTCTTTACGTGCCACATTTTAACAGCCCGGATGAGATGATCTTTGGTTTCAAACCGCATCCCAACCTTAAATTCATCACTGAAGCTCCAATTCCCAGCACTCATTTCCTGCTCATCATCGTATGCTGCATAAGTACTACCAACTTCAGCATTGAAAAACGGAACTGCCACTGAGCTCCCTATTGCATCAACATCAGTAGGAGCAATGAAACGGTCCCAGCTATTTTCCCTTCTTTGCACATCAGGCAAAGCATATTGTTGTGGAAAAACTTCCACATTATCGTTTTCATCATCATCATAGTCGTCACTGGATTCACTTACTGATGAGTCTTGCACAGCCTCCATATCATCACCACCTATCGAAGTACCGCCACAAAATTCAAAGTTACCTATTTCCAGTTGTGCACTGCCTATTGTCTGAGCTGGGGTTGAGTTTGAGTCTACCAGCCCCTGGCTTCCAATATTTCTATCAATGCCCCTATCCCCTGCGGGTACCTGTGACAATTCATTTTCAAATATCTGCACATAAACAGCCACTGATCCCTCTGTGTACACCAACATCTCATGCGCCGCATCATCATCGGTCACTGGAATAATATCATAACGTAGCGTCCTATCTCCAATAGCTACCCTATGATATAGCTCCACCCGATGTGTACACCTATTTACCTTTAATCTATTGCAAATAATCTCCACTATCTGCTCATATGTTGAATTCCTACTGATACTGACCATAGCAACCGGCCGCTTATCATAACAAAAACCATCATCCTCTTGTACAATATTACCATGAGCATACAGTATGAACTTTGCCTTATCCATTTCCTCAACAATCCTGCCATCTCATCAAAATTAGCTTCAATGCATCAAATTCGCAAAATCACACTTATGAGTTTCATTCCTCATAATATTCAATCAAATTCCAAATGCAACATTTCCAAAGTTCTATTTTTTTTCCTAAGAAACTCTGATTTCCTACAAACATTATCTTTTTTCACCGCAATTTCCATGATAAACCAACACTACAGTACCGAATACACCCCCTTCACGACATTACAAGTTATTTTTTTATTTCTTTCCCAACTACATTTCCTAAAATAATTTTCCAACAACCAATAACTATATTAATTTTTTTCCCCCCAATTTACATATATATATATATATGTATCCATATAATTAGAAAATTTTCTACCGTATTGGAATCGCTCAACAATACCCGTTGCCGACATTACAAGTTATTTTAAATTATTTTCCCAACTGCACTTCCTAAAATAATTATC
The DNA here is from genome assembly GCA_024138025.1 of Combretum micranthum. Taxonomy (NCBI): domain Eukaryota; kingdom Viridiplantae; phylum Streptophyta; class Magnoliopsida; order Myrtales; family Combretaceae; genus Combretum; species Combretum micranthum. The sequence goes on from JAMXBD010000560.1 coordinate 797,147, forward strand.
CAACAACTAATCACAATATTATTTTTTTTCCCAATAATTTCATATATGTATACGTATGTATCTATCTATATAACATACAACAACCGGATTAAATCCTTCCACTTACTAATTGCACAATTAAATGATTCTAACAGCACATACTATCACCATTGAACAATGTAGCAACATTCATTAACAAAAAAAATCAAAAATCACGAAAATCTTACCTCAAATTTCGCCGGCGGATTTCGATTTATCGCGTATCGCTCCTCCAACCCACAAATTGCAATGTAGACACCGTCTGGGGGCTCTGAGATTGCCCAATCACAAAAAAAACCTAAGAAGCCGTGGAGAATCAACGTCGGGCCGATTGAGAGAATTGGGATTTAGGGTTCGTTATTTTTTGAATTTGGGGGAAATGGGGAAAGAGGCGCGCGGCTGCAGTTTATGCGCGCAGACCTCGTCTCTTGAAGAGACGAGGTCACTAACTAATGACCTCGTCTCTTAAGAGACGAGGTCACACGCGGAGACCTCGTCTCTTCAAGAGACGAGGCCGCCTCTTCTTGGCCTCGTCTCTTGAAGAGACGAGGTCAGGCACTAACGACCTCGTCTCTTCAAGAGACGAGGCCGTGTTGCCTATTTCTGGGATTAAATTCGTCCCAGTGGCATTTTCGTAATTTTTTTTTATTTTAATAATATTTTTCCTTTTTTCCCGCATACGCTATCTCTTGAAATTAGAATATAAAACACAGCCATATCAAGTAGCTTGGACTTTTAGCTCGAATTTATGTTTTATGTTAGCTACCAGATTAAAGTTTTCACCAAGTCAATGCGGGAATTTATGGTTTCAACTTCTTCCACTATTATTTGCTCTTATCTAATTAGTTCAGTGTAATCAGCTTTAATCAATATCACAGCCTACTCGTGATGAGTATTGATAAATGTATACAAGACAACTCTTATATCAACTAGTGTTAAATTTTTAGATCTGTTGATCATAAATACAAAGATAGCGAAATCATGTTTTCAGATCCATGAATTTGCCCTGGCTAGTAATTTAGACCAAAGTGCTTAAGAAAGAGTGATATGTATTTGTCAACTTGGAAACCTTGTGATTCCAAGTGCTATACAACCTCTAGTTCCTACTCAAAAAGTTACCAACGAAGAAAAGAATGATAGATACGTCAAATTCCGAAAGCATGGCTCTCTCTATTCTAATTAGCTTATCCAAATTTTTTGCTAATGATTGATTCAGGGGAGGAAGATGTCAAAAACATTGGGAAATGTTATAGATCCACTTGATACAATCAAAGAGTTTGGCACAGATGCTTTACGTTTTACCCTTTCATTAGGAACTGCCGGTCAGGTTTGTATTTCATCAAGAGTAGATGAAGGTATTCAAATAGGATGGTTGCTAATTATTCCCTTTCATGCAGGATCTTAATTTATCGACTGAGAGGTTGACTGCCAACAAAGCCTTCACAAATAAACTGTGGAATGCTGGTAAATTTGTGTTGCAGAATTTGCCTAGTCAAAGTGATGAGTCTGCCTGGGAAACCGTACTGGCCTATGAGGTATTTATCTGTGTGGCTCTTATATTTTTGAAGGTGATCATCCTGGCTTACTTATGTTGAATGACAATCTATCCCACCTCTAATGGAAGGATGGAGGAACCTACTCCACCTTGAGTGTGAAGATGTCTTAATGCGTGCAGAATATTGCTCAAGCACATCTGCTTCCATTTGAGGATTATTATTTACACCAATAGGTGGTTGGGGAATAATTTTAATGCTAGACTAGAGAGGACTTGCTGAATATTTGTTTGTCAACATTATGATATAGAAATAGATAATGCTGAGTAACTTTTTACTTCTGGCTTTGCATTCTACTTCATGGAATGGCCCTTTCCCCCTAATCTCATAATATCTGGATTCTTTTTCTTTTTCTTTTTTTTTATTATAAATATGAGCCTCCCCTGTTGAAGGGTTGCACTGGAGCAGGTGTTTCAACAAAATTTTCTTTTTCAGCTGAGATGCAATTTCTTGGTTTAAATGCTTCTCATTTCCTTCTTACTTCAAGGTGGAGAGGATATTGATTTTATATGGATTCACAGCATCGGAAATACCCTATATTTCATATTTGTCTAGAGTAAATCTATGTCTATGCATGGAAGATTGCGCTGGCTACTCCAATCTACTTCATTTAGCAAAGGCACAGCAGAATAAGAGTAGGAGGGTTCCAAGCCAAGGCCCTTTTTATTAGTAAATTCATCTTATTTACTGCTAGAAACGTAGGATTATTGAGCTTTGACTCTTTTATAAGCTGTGTTATATATTTGGTGGTTCATGGTTACTGGGAAATTGCAATGCAAGGATGATCATGGTTACGGATCTCTGATACAACTAAGAAGCAATTCTCTACTGTTTAAAAAATAAATTGTAGTCTCGTTTCATCATACTTCATTCTAGAAGTTGAGATTCCCGTTATTAAAGACATTCATTCATTTTTTACCCCCTTCTTTGCAGTTTAGTGAAGAGGAATGTTTGCTGAGTCTACCCTTACCTGAGTGTTGGGTGGTGAGATAGCAAATATTTTTAAGCACATTGTTTAACCCACTTTTATGCTTATCTCCATGTACCGACTGTTTTGTGCTTTACAGGTTTCAAAACTTCATTTGCTTATTGACATGGTTACTACAAGTTATGAGAAGTATTTCTTTGGAGAGGTTGCAAGAGAAATATATGACTTCTTTTGGGGTGACTTTGCTGATTGGTATATTTACACTTAATTGTTGGAGTTAAATTTTAATATACCATGTATGTTTTTAATTTTACTTTCACATATCTGCTTCTGAGGTTACCTCATGGCAGTACGATGATTTACTCGGTAATTGTGCTGGGTGTGTATGTTACAAAAAAAGAAAAAAGGCACTGTGAGCATTCCTGCAAGGGCATTCCCCATCCAAATTATCCACACATGATATGAAGTAGTGACTGATCATTGGGGTCTTTATGCATAAACAAAATTGTTTAATCATGCGCTTGGTAATGTTTGCCTTTTAGTAAATTTCATCTTGACCTCAACTCTATCACTTGTGCGCTTACTTCAACCCAAAAAGTGTGGATTCAGCTCAATGTGTTTTTGAGAGGTAAAATCATATCGGAATATTATTTGTTATGGAGTGCTAAATCCACTTTTTCAGGTAAGGGCAAGTTCACTATTATGTTTGAAAGTGATCTATTGATTGAATTAGAGAAATGTGAATGACAATTCCTAATATGGGAATAGGAACAAGCAGACAAGAGGAAATCTGCTCCTACACTAGAGATCACATATCCTAATTTTATACAAAGAAAATTAAAGTGCCAGAAGCAATTCCAACTACTAACTTCCTATTTATACTACATATATTCCACATAGGAATATCCTATTGAGCTAGACTCCCTACTTCTCAGCTCACTATTCTAGAACTAATACTGATAACATAACAATGCCACACTCTAGAAGTTTTGCCTTTTCCTCAAGGGAAAGAAAAACTGGAAATGGTTTAGCATGAGCAACGTAGCTGCTACCTTGAATCCGGCTTCTTTCCTGCTTCCTAGCAGTTCCATGAGATTTGCTTCCTCTTTTTCATGGTCCTCTTCCAAATGTGATTCTTATTAAGGTTAGCACAACAACCATCTAATCTAATGTTTAAACTTGTAGATATGGTATGGACATTATATCTATCACATAACACTTCCCCTCACTTGTGGGCTGAGACTTCGACTATGGGTTATCAAGTGGACAACTTATTTAATAGAAGTTGTAACAAGTGCACAAGAATTCGAATCCATGACCTTTTGTTTTGATATATATTAAGGTTAATATTTCATTTATTTGGTCTAAAAATTTAAGCTTGTAGATATGGTGTGAGCATTATATTTATTGTATAACAATTCTTAAGGACTTATTTGGACATTGGAATAGTGGATGAAAGGATTGGTCATGTTTAAAATACCATCCTTTTTCTTTCCTTTCTTTGATTTCAACATTCATAGAATGCTGGGGGGCCTTCATTCCATCAGTAGCTGATGTACATGCTTTACTTGCACTAGCAGAACTAGCTGATTGAAAAAGCTACTTCATTATGCATGGTTGAACTCAAATTGCCTTCATTCATTACAGGTTGATTCAATTTCTCTGTATATTATCTTCGAATCTTTCCTGGTGTGAATTATTGCCCATTCATGAGATAGATCAGGATTTCTAGTCATCATTCGTTCTGGGTCCATTCTGATTAAAACTATTTCAGCATCCAAAATGAGGTCAATGTCCACTCCATTTCAATTGCTCTTCAATATCATAAGCCGCACCTGTTGCCTTAGCTGAGAAGAGTATGTATACTTCCTCCACAATTTTGGGGAAAGATAAACGTATTTCTAACATATGAATCAAAAGCTTGGTGCATGTTATAGCAACATGGAATTTCATCTCTAAAGGGGTATAAAAACCAAAATTAAAACAATTCACAACAAAACTCATCACATAGGTCTATACTCTCAAAATCGTATTCATTAGCTGTGCGGAAGGCAACCTTTCCATGAGATAAATACTAAACAGGTTTGTCCATCAAGAATCCTTTTGGTATGCTCATTCTTAATTCTCTATACGATCCCTTAAGTGATAGGTCATCAATTCATCATGCTTGCTTTTGAATCATACTTTAGAGGAGGACACTAGTAAGGGAGGGAGGAGAAAGTTATGATGTATTATTCTCTTTTGGCATCCATACAGATGAGATTTACTGAAAATTACTTCATTTTTGCGGTGAGATAGTAAAGACAAAAATCTAAATTTTAGGGTTCATAAGTTTGCATAGTAGCACTTATTAATAGGGTTTAGCAGTAGCTTTTTGTGTGGCATGTGCTTATGTTATGTCAATAAAGACAGTCTTAATTCAATTACATAGGTGAACCCATATCTAACCAAATTAATAATCATGCTAAGATACAATGTAAAATAGAGAGAACAATCATGTTAGAATACCTTAGCTCTAGTTCAATTCAACCTTATTATTATACCATAAAAAGGATCATGATATTATCATGCTTATTCAATAATTTGGTGGGTTGATACAACAGGAAAGAATTGACGCCTTGTTCATATAGGACAGTGGGTGAACATGTCCTATTGGGCATGAAATTGACCTGTAATATCTGAAATTGGCACACATTAATATGTGTAGGGCAACACAATTGCAACTGGTCTAATCAATTAAATAATTTTTCAGTGTAATGCTTTTGAGTACTGGGTTTTAAATTATAGATAAAATTGATGGTTGTGATACTTCTACTCAAATCTATTTTTTTTTTTTTTTTAAAAAGGAGCCTTTAATAGAAAAGTGCTAATAGCATGTAAGTATGATGGACAAGATCGAAGAGCATCATAAGTTTTCCATGTGATAGCCAAAGGCCTCTATATCTTTGAAGTTTAGTTTTTGGTTAAAAATATGAAGCAGTTAAGATTGTGTGTTGAGTTATATACATATACATAGGTCCCACATAGCTTAGACTAGAATAGATGGTCTTTAGTATATGTATTTATACTTGTACTATACATTATTTTGAATACACAATCAGTAAAATATTTGAGGTTTCTCTTTGTCTTCTCTAATGTCATATCCTCTTAGAGCTCAAATAAATCTAAGAGAAGAACAAGGTGGAGGTCGTGGAAGTAATCGGGGAGATCGTTTTAAGTGTATCTATTATCATCGGTAGGGGCATACTAGAGACAAATACTACAAGTTACATGGATGTCCTCCATGTGCCAATATTATTCAGAGTACGAATTCTACACCGTCTGAAAGATAGCATCGGGACTCTTCTATTCACAGGAGTTGATCTTCAAAATATCTTTAGTATCAAGCATCAAAACAGTCATCATCCTCTACTGCTTTTTTTACTCACATTAGTAATTCTATTGTGTGTCTCACTTGATCTTCCTCATAGGCCTGTGGGTGGTTGATCTTGGTGGTTTTGAACACATTTCTGGTAATCCCTAACTGTTTTCTCATTTCTTGAAATCTATCTCATTACCTTTAGTAATAGCAAATGGTTCACATAAAGTTGCTAAAGCTATGGGTCGTGCACAACCCTTGCTATCTTTGCTATTGGAACATGTTCTTTTTATACCTTATTGTCTTTTTATTCTTGTATCTATTAATAGAATCACCCGTGCACTGAACTGTTCTATTAAATTTATCCTCCTTCTGCTATTTTCTAGTACTCAGTACAGGATAGACAATTAGCACAGGATGTGAGTCATAAGGGCTTTACTATCTTAATAAGTCACTAGCTTTTTCTATTACATGTTTTGCTACAATCTCTCCAACTCTTCCCATAATTGGCTGGGTCATCTTAGTTTTGCCAAATTTCAAAAGATGGTTCCTCATTCCTCAAATTTACCTTCTTTGGAATATAAGTTGAATACAACTTGGAAAATACTCTAGAACTTCATTTCCCAAGAGTCTCAATAATCGGGTTACCTATCCTTTTACTGTTGTTCATTCGGATATTTGGGGCCTTAGTCGTGTCATCTCTACTATAGATTTTTAATATTTTGTAACCTTTATTGATGACTATTCTTGGTGTACTTGGTTATATATAATGAAAAGTCGTTCTGAACTATTTTCTACTTTTGAGTCTTTTTGTGTTGAAATCAAAACTTAGTTTAATACATCTATACAAATTTTGCATAGTGACAATACTCCTAAATATTTTTCTGCTCAATTTATAAAATTTATGTCATTTAATGGTATTTTACATAAGTCTTCTTACGCTTACACACCTCAACCAAATGGTGTTGCTGAGTATTAAAATCGATATCTAATTGAGACTGCTTGCACACTTCTTTTGTATTACCATATTCCTACTTGTTTTTGGAACTGATGTTCTTCTTACTGCACTTTTTCTCATTAACCGAATGCCTTATTCAGTTCTTCAACGCAAAGTTCCTCACACTATATTATTTCCTGATCAACCCTTATATTCTCTTCCATTACATGTCTTTGGTTACACATGCTTTGTTCACGATATGTCTCCTGGTTAGGATAAACTCTCAGCTCGATCTATTAAGTGTGTTTTTCTTGGTTACTCCAAACTTTAAAAAGGTTACAAATGCTATTCTCCCTTTACCTGTCTTTATTATTTGCCCTTGATGTCACATTCTTTGAATCTTCTCCATTCTATTCCCCGTCTTCATTTGAGAGTCCTATATTCGAGGTGTTACTTATTCCATCTCAGTTAGCTCTTCTCGAGTCTGTCTCTGCCATTTCTATGTCTGTACCTTCTCCTCCACCATTGCAATTATACTATCAACACCCTCGGAACTTGCCTTCTTCAAATTTAGCACCTCTTCTAGATGCTCTTGTTGACTCGCCCTCTGATCCAACTTCTCTACCGACTAAGGACCTTCCTGAAGCTGACCTTCCTATTGCCCTCAAAAAAGGTAATCATTCTACTTGTAATCCTTACTCTATATATAATTTTCTTAGTTATCACCGGTTGTCCCTATCCTATTATGGTATTGTTTCATCTTTATTTTCCATTTTTGTTCCTAAAAATGTAAGTGAGGCACTTTTAGATCCAGGGTGGACACAGGCAATAGTAGAAGAGATGACTGCCTTGCATGTTAATGGCACTTGTGACTTAGTCCCTTTACCTCCTGGAAAATATCTGATTGGGTGTCAATGGGTTTATGCTATAAAAGTTGGTCCTAATGGTAAGGTTGACTGGCTTAAGACACGATTGGTTGCTAAGGTTATACTCAAATGTATGGTTTAGACTATGTTGATATGTTTTCTCCTGTTGCAAAAATGTCATCTGTTCACTTGTTTTTATCCATTACAGTTATGAAACACTAGCCTTTATACCAGTTGAACATCAAAAATGATTTTCTTTATGGTAAGCTCTAGGAGGAGATTTATATGGAGTAACTACCAGGCTTTGTTGCTTAGGAAGAGTCTCATCTGGTATGTAAACTCCATTGCTCATTTTATGTGTTGAAACAATCTCTACGTCCTTGGTTTGGCTGGTTCGGTACTGTGGTTATGGAGTTTGGTATGAGTCGCAGTTCATCTAATCATTCAGTATTTTATAAGCATATATCAAGGGGAAATGTATTTACTTAATTGTTTATGTAATGATATTGTCATAACAAGTAATGGTTAGGATGGTATTACTAACTTGAAGGCACATCTTTTCAAATATTTTCAGACCAAGAACCTTGGCTTCTTCAGATAATTCCTTGGTATTGAAGAGACTCAATCTAGTTCTGGTATAGTCCTTTTCCAAAGGAAATATGCTTTAGATCTTCTTGAAGAAATTAAGATGCTCAATTGTAAGGCTGTGGATTTTCCAATGGATCCTAATGTGAAATTGTTACTAGGACGAGGGGAGTTATTTGTAGATCCTGGTAGATACCGTCGATTGGTTATTAGACTTAATTATCTTACTATCACTCAACTTGATATATTATTTACAGTTAGTGTTAGTTAGTTCCTTCAATCCCCTTGTGATAGCCAGTAGAACGCGATTGTCAGGATTTTTAAATATTTTAAAGATGCTCTAGGTAGAGGTCTACTATACGAAGGTCGCTGTAATTTTCAAGTGACTGGATATTGTGATGCTGACTGGGCAGATTTTCCATCTCACAGACGATCTACTAGGTTCTCCATCTGATAGACGATCTACTTCTGGTTATTGTGTGCTGATTGGAGGTAATTTAATATCATGGAAAAGTAAGTAGTAAGATGTTGTGGTTAAGTCAAGTGTAGAAGCAGAATACCGTGCCATGACCTTGGCAACTTGTGATCTTGTTTGGTTGAAACAATTACTTCAAGAATTAAAATTTTGTGGAATATCACAGATGAAGCTAATTTGTGATAACCAAGCTGCATTATATATATTCTCTAATTCAGTCTTTCATGAGAGAATTAAACATATTGAGATCGACCGCCACTTCATTCAAGAAAAGATCATCTATGATTGCATTATCACTAGCCATGTCAATTCAAATGATCAATGATCAATTAGTTGATATTTTGATTATATCTCTTAAAAATCCTTGTATTGGGTATATTTGTAACAAGCTTGGTGTATATGATTTGTATGCTCCAGCTTGAGAGGGGGGGGGGGGGAGGTGTGTGGTGTGTGGTGGTGGTGATTTATATTACATGTACATAGGTCTCACGTAGCTTAGACTAGAATAGATGGTTTTTAGTATATGTATTTATACTTGTATTGTACATTATTTTGAATACAAAATTAATAAAATATTGAGGTTTCTCTCTCTCTTCTCTCTATTCACATTGTGCATGAAACAAATTATGACTGGAATAAGAGCAAGTTGGTTGTACGGACATGTGATAAAAGAGGATCTAGCAATCATAGATTTGGAAAATTCAAGAATCTTCACTCACTTGGAAGGACTTCTTCATTAAAAGTATCAGTATCTCCCCTCCCTCTCTCTCCTCTCAGCCATTTTCTTGTTTAATTTTGGGAACCCTGGACAGCAGGTCCTTAGGACCTAGTACATGTATCCTATATTCTCATCATGTCTCTACATTTTGAGGCACGCATGAAGAATGTTTCTAAATGTTATGACGTGGATTTTATATGTTAATTTATGTTTTCAAAGTTGACATTATGTGGATTTTATAAAGACAGAGAAATGATATTTGGTGCTATGAGAATAAAGAAAGGAACATTTAAATCCAGTGAAAAAGGAAGTTGAATCTCAACAGAATCATGAGAACGCATGTGGGTGTTTGTCTGCCATGCAGTTTGTTATGGATATTTTGCGGGAACCTTTTTCCTCTTTGCCCTTTGCCAAAGGTTAAACTTTTCACCCTTTCAGGTATATCGAAGCTAGTAAAGCTCGGCTTTACCACTCTGGAGGCCACCAAGTTGCTTCAGTTGCACAATCAGTTCTGTTATATGTCTTTGAAAATATACTAAAACTGCTGCATCCGTTCATGCCATTTGTAACTGAAGAACTGTGGCAGGTAAGTATATATCATCGTTCTGTGATTACTTCTAGTTCCTTCCTTAGCCAATTAAACTGATGATGATTTCTCTGGTAGAAGAAGTTTCTGCTTTGTAAGCATATATATCACAAAGATAGTCTTATCGATGTGTATTTAATCATTATTTGATTATTCTCAAAGGTCACCAGACATATTATTAATAGCTGCCACCTAAAACAGATGATAATCAGCTGTATTTTTATGGTGATTTGTGTATAGGCACTCCCTAATAGGAATGAAGCACTTATGGTTTCTTCATGGCCACAGAGTTCGCTTCCAAGCAACACAAACTCAATAAAGCGATTTGAAAATTTGCAGGCTCTGGTGAGCTTATTATTACATAATTTCTTCTCTTTCATGCCTATTTGCTCTTATGTTCGAACTTTTGTTAAGCTACAAATCTATACTTTTGATTATTCTCTGCAGACCAGAGCCATCAGGAATGTCCGAGCTGAATACTCAGTTGAGAGCAAAACGGATATCTGCATGTGTTGTGGCTAGTACAGAAGTGATCCAGTATATCTGTATGGAGCTTTCCATTTTGTCTACTTTTCAGTCATTTAAAACATTACCTAATTGATGCATCAGCCTTACTTTCCTTTGAAGGCATTTTTGCTTTTATCTGCATGGCAATTGTGAATTTGAGATTACTTTTAATTTTCTCACTATCTCTTGCTCCTTGCCCACATATCTATATCCATATATACAGAACTCCCCTTCTGTCTAAATTCGATAGAAAATTTTCAATATTTTGGCAGTTTTAAGTTTGAGCTACTGGTGCCCCTTATGACTTTTGGTTAATATGTTCTATGATTAGTGTAGCATTTTTGGCAACCATGTTCCATGTGACCGCATGATGTGGTATTCTTTGTCACTTCTTCTATCATAATCTTTTGATCTTTACTGTCAGTCATCAAATCTGTGGGCTTGGGAGCAGAGTTGTTCTAGATGATAAAGGCATTATTTCAAGAATTCCACAACTCAGTAAATCCAACATTTATTGATATCCATGGAACTAAAGTTGTTAATACTTCCTGCATTGTTTATAATTGGATAAATTGCTATAAAAACCACAAAACCTCTTTAAAAGAAAGGATTAGTTTTCTACACATCCGACTTACCCTCATTAGACCCTTTAAAGCTAAAATGCTACAAATTTGGTCCCTTAAATGAAGATAATAAAAGGCTGCTGGAATCTAGCGAGTCCAGGCTTGAGCTTACAAAGTAGGTTGGTTGCACATCTCACTTAATGGGAAGTAATGAAGCCTTTTATTTAAAGTTTATTCTCTCCCTTCTTTGGGCTTTTGGCCAGTAGGAACCACAGTGGTCTTGCAAATCCCACACTGAGGAATTAGGGTTCTGGCTGCAAGTTTAAATTGTTGGACCCCAAATATCAACTCTGATAAGCATAATTAGTGCAGAACTCAAAAGAATTTGAGTTATTCATACATATCTACTTTTTACACTAGTATACCAAACAATCGAACTAAAATCATTTCTTTGTACAGAAAGAGAAAGACGTCGTTGCTTTACTGTCACGCCTGGATTTGGGTAATGTTCGTTTTACGGAATCTGTTCCAGGTACCTTTTTGCAGTGTAGTCCTCCTCTTTTTCTTCTTGGGACTGGAGACTTGCTTTACCCCTTTTTTCCCTGCCTGTGGCCACTTGCTTCCATTTGCAATTCTAAACTGTGTGTCGTTGTATAACAATTTGATCCAGGAGATGCAGATCAATCGGTTCACCTAGTTGCTGGTGAAGGACTGGAAGCTTACCTCCCCCTAGCTGATATGGTTGATGTCTCTGCTGAAGTTCAGCGGCTTTCTAAACGCCTTTCCAAGATGCAATCTGAATATGATGGATTATTATCTCGTCTCAATTCTCCAAAGGTATGTCTCTTTTTCTGTTGACTAACTTTTAGAGACTATATAAATGTGTGATGTATATTAGCATAACATACATTGTTAAGCAGACAGCAGATGGTTTGACTCGATTTATAAAGTTGTTTTACAACAAGTCTCTCGATTCCAGCTTCATTGTTCAGTTTATTGCAGCTAAAATCCATATAAATATCATGAATTGGGAATAGATGCTCATATCTTGGAAAACTCTTGTAGAAAATCCTGATATATATTCAATGATAATGAGATAGATGTGTTTTACATGAAGGTGTTGATATTGATTGCCTCACTGCCTTCTCTTTTTTTTTCCCCCCCAAGTGTGTGCGTGTGTGTGTTCTTACTACCAGACAAAACAGTGACATAATCCACATTCGTTTTCTGTAAATACCAAATAAGTGGGTAATCGGATTATAAGTAATTTAATTTTGGGAATTGGATTTCAAAGTGGAAACAAAAGAAGGGCTGATAATTCCAGCTTTTTAAAAGAAGCAAGAGTGTCAACAGTATTAAGTGCTCTTAAGGCTTTGGCTAACAAGCCATCATTACACCACTGCATGCAACAATTTCAACTCTTTCTAAGACAAAACAACTCCTTGTCTCACCCAATAAGCTTAAATAATAGTGTGTTGTAGATTTGGATTGACATTGCACATAACATTCTGTTCTGTAACGATGCAGTTTGTTGAAAAAGCTCCCGAGGATGTTGTTCGTGGTGTAAGAGAGAAGGCAGAAGAAGCAAAAGAGAAGATCGTTCTCACCAAAAACCGACTAGAATTTCTCAAATCAACTGTTCTGGTGTCAAAATAGCTGTGGTGATTTCTGCCTTCATGGTTCTTCAGATTGCATCACCGTTTGCAACATTCTACACTTATGAAAATCAGTAGGTGGGAATCAATTTTTTCTGACGAGGGGACTTCTGTGGACAAATTACTGACTTGGAGGAACATGAAAGAATGCTTGAGGCAGCTAGTTTCAGAGGTACAATATCTATGGTAATGAACAAGCAAAGCTTCTCTGGATGGAAAGCTTGGTGATGCGAGCTCAGTGAACTACCTTTGAGGCTTCAAGGCACCAAGAGATATGCTGCTCGGCTAACCTGTTTTAATGTGCGCCGGTTCGTTGTGGGCTTGTGTATTCATGGATCAACACACAATGGTCCAATTTATCCATAAATGAAATTTTCATCTCTTTTTTTTTTTTTAATTAATAACTTTCAATACAGAATATATTACGTGAATTATCATCAATGATAAATAGAGAGAAAGGATCATCCGCATAACCTTGCTGTTCTCGAAAATATGAAGCTATTAAATGCAGAACTTAAGTTTCTGAATTTACTATTGGTCTGTGTTTGAATTCGAGTACTCGTTGGTATGCAAAGTATTTCACATGTTTGTTGGTTAACCTCGCCAAGAAGCGAAAAGCATACCATGGTCCCTTCTCCCCCGCCCTTTTTTGTTCCCCAGAGTTTACAACCTTATGCTTAATGTAAGTACTTTTTGTTCATTTGCTAAATTACTGCATATCAAAAGACAAAAATATTAAAACTTCTAGGTGGCTTTGGTTTATAAAAATGAAATGGATATTTTGTTTTTATTACCGCATAATATTTATTTTCGTCTTTGGCTTGTAAAAAATTTTATTAAAAGGAATTGGTATTCTTTTTTAGTATTATTCCATTTCAATAAACTAAATCTAACGTTTTAGAGATGATACAAAAATATGATGAACTAATCAATTAAAATGAAATATATAAAGAAAAAGGGCTAGGGATTCTTTCATTTGTGTTAGTAATAATATTTTGTTTAATCCAATTCAAAGTAGCAATAAACGTATAATAAACTAAAAACCGAGCAGAATTGAAAAACATATTTAACCATTTATCATTAACTGCTCAAGCATTTGTTCACAGGATTTATAATGTTAAAATTTTTATATGAAGAAGCTAATAGGAAAAAAAAAAATTCCATCTCATGCAAATGCATGGGGAAAAAAAAGGAGAGCATAAATTAACTCTAAACAGGCATTGGTTAATGGAAAAAGGAAAAAAAAATTTATAAAAGGGCCTATTTTAACCCACCTTCAATGATTAAAAATAAAAAATAAAAAAATTCCGCCTTCAATGATCAACGCCTACATCCGCGATGCGCTTCCTATTACTTGCGAGTTGCAACCATAAAATAGCCAGTAACCAAAAGCCATGGACACAACCCCCAACCCCAACCCCAACCCCAACCAACCCCAACCAGATTTCACGTTCCACCCTTTCCTTTCCATCAAATCCAAACTTCCTATCAAACGCAAAACCTTAACTTCCACAAACCCTAACCCCAAGACAAACCCCATCCCACCTTCCAAGTTCCACCGAGTATGGACCGAAGCCGACGAAATCCTATTGCTTCAGGGCCTCCTCGACTCCTCCAAACAGAACCTCTCCTTCCCCAAAGACCTCCATATCTTCTTCGCTCAATTCTCCCTCTCCTCGTCGCAACCCTACACCAAGTCCCAGCTTTACGAGAAGCTCAGGAGGCTCCGCAAGAAGTTCCGGGCTACGTCGTCTCGCCTTTCCAGCGGTCTTGATCCCTCATCCCTCTCCAATCATGATCGTGCCCTTTTTTATCTCTCTGAAAAGCTCTGGAGCCCAAAGTACGCATCTTTATCTCCCTTCAGTAATTATGGTAGCGCTAGCGAATTGGGAAACTGTGTTGGTTTAGGGAAAAGGAAGGATTTTGAGACTGATTTGATTACCGTAGATGTTGGGTTCTCGGCTGAATTGGATTTAGGTGTAATTGATAATGATGTCGTCGATGATGATCGAAATGTGTGCTGTAATAGTGGGGTGGAGGAAGAGGAAGCGGGTGAGAAGCAGTGTGGGGTTTTGAGTTCGAGTCGTGATTTGGTGGCAAGGACTGCTTTGGATGTGTATGATCAGTGCTCGAATGAGATTAGAATGAGATTTGCGAAGAGGGGTTTGGTCTATCAAGAATGTGGTGGAGATATTGGGGGTTTTTCCTTTTTAGGTCATGGCGGTGTGAAGGGTTTAGAGAGAAGGTGGCATGAGCAAGTTTTGGCGGAGTTGGATGTCTTCATCGGCCGGCTAAGGTTGGTTCTTGAGGAATCAGTTAATCGTGTCTGACAATGGGCTTTGCATCTTGTAAATAAATGTTTTGAGTGCATCAATATTTTGTAGCTGGGCGCTGGCTGTTGTGTTATATGTCTTCTGAATTTGGCACTTTTTGCTGATATTTTCCACCGGAATCTCGGGTTGGTTGCCTTTGCAGCTTATTTTGGTTAATTAATGTATAGTTGATTGTGTTGGCTTTTTTTTTTTTTTTTTTTTTGGCCAACCGATTGTGCTGGTTTGACTTGGAGTTTTTGTGCATAGCTTACAATGACAAAAGATTGCTTCTGCTAGCTTTATTCCTTTCCTCTTGAATCTGTTCGTATGAAATAATTTGAATTGGATCGAAAGCTGGAAACTTTTGCATGAACTGTATGTTCATTAAATGAACTTCCGTATATAATTTCTTTAGGCCATGATATGAGCTTGGAGAGGAAATTTCTCATGCCCATTAGTAGTCATGCACAGAGATGATTCTGTCTGTGATCATTGCTTCAGTGGATATGCTCCCTGATCTTTGGTGAATGTTCTTATCTTTTATGGATTAAGAGGTTTGCACAAACCCTTGTCGGCCGGTGGTTGAAAGAGTGACTTTGTAAAACTCATGCAAGGAGATGGAGATGGAACTACCAAGTCTCAACGGGGTGTGGTGCCGTCGCAAAGTGTGGATCGAGGCTTATAGCTGTACTGGTCATGCTTCTACCACCAGCAAGGGTGCATGTGCCTACTATAATCCATACCCACAATGAAACCTGTAAGTCCCCCAAACAAAGTGGAGTGCTCTAAGAAGTTGAAAAAGGGATGTGGTCACAGTTGAGAAGGACAATGGATTGTATGGGTAGAGTTGGATCCCCTTCTCTAACCGCTGTCGCATGAGTAACTACCGTTAATGTTGTAGTCCTGTGGAATTGAGAAGGGACGGTACCGAGCCCATGCTTAGTTGAGTGGAAAATGTTTATTGTATGTACTAATAAGAATATTTTAAAGGATAAAATATACTCAGAAGTCATGATACCTTGGAACAGATGATATGTATGATTTAGGTTGCCATTCGATTCTTTAGACTTACACCACTTGGGAACATTGATTTTTCATCAATTACCTCGAGCCAAGTTGGATTAACCTAGTTAACACATGGATCATTATTTTTTTAATAGGTTAGAGGCTTAGAGCTGGCTATCTTTATATCAACCCACTCATGATGTTGATCGTGCAAACACATTCAATTCATTACAACTAATATTGATCTTATTTTTAGTCTCGTGTATTGTTATCAAAGAGAATATTGTAACCATAAACTAAGCTATGCGAGTGATTAATTTATTTGACAAAAAAATAAAAAATGAAAAAGGAACTAAATGAGCTTTTGGAAAATCTATTTGACCGACCATGGGTCCCAATGTTGTATTTGGTCCCATGAGCTTTTGGTCTGCCAATGCGTCATCAAGTGCACATTGGGTTTCAATATCATTCATGGAAATTTGTGCTTGTCTCCTAAATACTTTATTATAGCTATTTTATTACAATTTTGTTATTTAAGAAGAATTATTAAATTTTATTCTTTAAGAAGAATTATTATGATGTTTAGTTAATGGTAACAATGATTCCTTAATGAAATTTTATTATAGAATATATTAAATAGTCATTATTTCTTCAATTCTATGAATAGTAATTTAATGCTGGAATTATTTTATTTTTAAATTTTTTTTATTTAAATAAAAAGTTTATAAGTAAAAATCTTATTATAATTCAATTTTATTCCAATCTTATCCATTCAACCAAGTGAATGGATAAAGATATGTTTGGTTCCTTTAAAATAAAATAAAAATCATATGAAATATCAATTTCATTTATTTTATAGGAATATTTAAAAAAAAATGATAATTTTCATGAAGAATGACTATTTCCCTGGTGAAGGCAAATAATAGGAATTCATAATCTATTTCACATTATATGTAACCTACATTCTTTATAATAGAATGTTTTTGGAACTAAACAAGAAAACTGTTATTTTGCAGTAATAAAGATATAATACTAATTCCATTCTAGTCAACCAAAATGCATGCAAAGTTAAATATTGACAACTTCAAAACTATATGAAAATTTATGAGGACTAACTTTGTCAAAATATATGATTCTTTTGTCCAATGAGACTTTTGTTGCTAAAACCAGTTTCAAACTACCAATGTTATTGGTATGAAGATAGACATTTTTTAGAAGGAATGACCATGTTAACATGTGAGCTTACACTACATCTGTAAAGCAACCCTTAGCTTATTCTGGCCATGCATAATACTGAAAGAACAACAAGCAATAAGATTATACAATTTAACTTTCTGCTTATGTGTAATAATAATAATATTTATTGGAATGCATAAAAAAAGTAGAATCGTACAAAATCAAGCAAAACCAGTAAAATCGTAAACATAAAGAATCGTATACCTAAATTCATATTTCTATCTAAAGTCTGCATCTAAATAATTTTATATCTATTTTTATTAAGAAAAAATATATAAATTAAACTTATAGAATCGTATGTTTAATTCACGATTTTAATAATAATAATGAAAAGATTTTAGCAACAAGTATAACAAACTTAACATCACGAATAATGAATGATTAAAGTTGAACCCCATGCTGTATCCAAATTAGAAAAATTCCAAGTTAACTCTGTCTTTTTTTGACTAAAGTTGATCAACGGCTCACTAGGTTCTTCTGGAGCTTGGACTTCATCTGACCGTCGTTTGATTTTATCTTGCCAAAATCACGATGTAGATTCACTTAAGCTGCAAGGAGTGATTTTAATCGGATGAGGCCATAATTCATTCGATCGAAGTCTAAAACTCTACTATGACCATTCTTTCATCTTATTTAGTTAGATAAGTTGAACTTAGTCAAACTAAACTTTTAAATCTTTCTTTCCTAATATGATTTTTGGTCTTCAATCCAGGAAATATCTTGTGCTTGTGGACTTAGGATGATCTTTCTAAATTTTTCTTTCAAACCACTAGTTGCAACAAGTAAAGCCTAATGAATGGGAAAAGACATTCATTAAAACATTGTTAATTTGTATTGGTCCCAATAAACATTCAAAAAGGGGTTAAATTGATTGCTAATTGGCATTAGAAAAATTCATTAATGCAAATGTCCTCAACATACCTTTTCTTTCTGATGTCTTGTAATATTGATAGGTTGGGTTCTGAGTTAACCTATATAGACCCATAGCGTATAATAATAAAATTCTAATATACTTTTTTATAAGGATATCACGATATTATATTAGGGTAATGGTTAATTTGGTATTTATATGTTGATGAAAAGGTTCATTAGGTATCTGAACTTTAAAAGTCTAATTTATATTCAATCGTACTTTTTATGTCTCTAAATACTATTTACTTATTTCATTGTTCCTTTAAGTAATAGACACGTATTAGATACCGATTAGATATGATAGTGTTTAGGAGCATAAAAAGTTTAATTGGATAAGAAATTAAAATTTTGAAAGTTCATATATCTAATTAAGCTTTTTATCAAAGTTTAAATACTATATATATATATATATATATTCAAGCGAAAAAAAAAAAAAAAACATGAAAGTCGGTGGAGGAAGAGTTAAAAGTTGTGACTGCGCAGACGAACGGATGGAGATGAAGCACTACAGAATCTGCACAAATTTTCATGATGGACATTGAAAGAAATAAAAAAGCACTTTTCGAAGGAGCACGCTCTTGTCTCCGTTATCATATAGAAAATCGGAATTGGATCATTTCCGGCGGAGCGATTTAGATTAATTATCGGAAGGTTTATTGAATTCCGATTGTTACTTTCGTTGAATTTATAGTATGAGAAATTATAAGATGATTATTTTTATTTTCTGTTCAACCTTTTCAGTTGTCCAAATCAAATAAGTGTTTTTATATTTTTACAAATTAATTAGTTTTGAGATATCCATCGTTTTTTTGAAAGATTAGTTACTAGTACAATTAGTGAAGAAAAACATTATAATCTAATGATTTGTTGATAGTGGAAATTTTGTACCATAGTCTCATGATTTTTACTCAAGTTTCGGTTTCCAACATTAAATCTTGGTGTTCTTTGATTGTTTTTATTAATATTTTCCCTAACAAGTAGTATTAGAGTAGAGATTGGAAAAAAAAAATTGTTTCTTGTGCTAAAAGTATGGCAAAATCATCAGGTGCTATGATAAAATTAAATTTTGCAAATTATTCGATATGGGAATTGGTGATGAAAGATAGAAAAGCTATAGGTTATATTCGACGATAGGTGGTCATAGTATGTATCATCATATTGCTCAAAAAACCAAAGCTAATACTCTAAGCAAAATTTTGATCCATGTATAAGAGATATATTGCCCTGAATAAAACTCCCTCTATTAGGAGAGTGGTGAATTTAAAGTATAAAGATGGATCCCATATGATAGAACACTTAAAATGATTTTTAGGGTCTTGTAAATCAACTATATGCTATGAAACTTGTGGTTGATGATGAGATATCGACGCTATTATTATTAAGTTCTCTACATTATAGTTGAGAGACACTTGTGGCATTAGTCAATAATTCTAATCTAGAGGGAACGCTCACCATTTCAATGATGAAAGATAGCTTGATGAATGAAGAAACTAGAAGAAAAAAACTCGGTACAAGTTCCAAGACTTGAGCATTAATTATTAATAAATAGGAAAGACATAACAAAAGTAAGACTATAGACTCATATGATAAATTAAATATATCTAATAAATCCCAAGGAAGATCCAAATCAAGAAAAAGAAATATTTAGTGTTATTACTGTGACAAGTTGAGATATTTAAAATGAGAATGCACTATATATAATTTAAATGAGTATGTGATGATGACAGATGGGAGAGAGCCACGGTGCTATCAAGAGGCTATGTTATATAAGCATGAAAAAGAATGGATAAAAGTCATGCAAGAAGAGATAAAATAATTTGGTGGAATTGTTAGAGGGCAAGTGGCCAATAAAAAATAAATAGGCATGTAGATTGAAGATTGAGGAGAATATTTCACAACCTAGGTACAAGATAAGATTGGTTATGAAGGGATTTGGTCACAAGAAAGGAGTTGACTTTAATGGGATTTTCTCACTAGTGGTGAAGGTGTCTTCCCTTCTAGTCGTACTCAGTATTGCTACTAGTTTGAGCTTGAAGATTGAGTAATTGGATCTGAAGATGACATTCCGTCATGGTGACTTAAAGGAAGATATTTATATGAAGCAACTTGAGGGGTTTAATATCAAGGAAAAGGAGCATCTTGTTTGTAAATTAAAGAAGAACCTGCATGAGTTGAAACATGCTCCAAGACAGTGGTATAAGAAGTTTGATTTCTTCATGATTAACCAAAGATATACTAAGACTACATTAAACCATTATTTCTTTATAATGAAATTTGATAGTGATGAATTTATTATTCTTTTATTATATGTGGATGATATGTTGATTGTTAGCCATGATATTAAGCAGATTCAAAATCTGAAGAATGTGTTGAGCAATTCTTTTACTATCAAAGACTTGGGACTTGCACATCAATTTCTCGGTATGAGAATTATTCGTGATAAGAAGAGCAAAAAATTATGGTTATCATAGGAGAATACTTAGAAAGGATATTAGAGAGATTCAATATGAGTAAGACAAAACCTATTTATTCTCCACTTGTAGGTCACTTTAAACTCAGCAGTGTCCTAAAAGTGAGGTAAATAAAGAAGGCGTAAAGAAAATACCTTATGCATCAGTTGTTGGTAATCTAATATATGCTATGGTGTGCACTAAATTGGATATCGCTAATGCTGCTGGTGTAATTATTACAAGAGAGATACCTAGAAAGGGTATTTGAGAGATTAAACATCAGTAAGACAAAACCTGCTTGTTCTCCATTTGCAGGTTAATTTAAACTTAATTCTCAATAGTATCCTAAAAGTGAGGTAGACAAAGAAGACGTAAAGAAGATACCCTATGTTTTAGTTGTTGGTATTCTAATGTACGCTATGGTATGCACTAGATTGGATATTACTCATATAGTTGGCGTGGTTAGTTGCCACTTCTCGAATTCAGGCAAAGAGTATTGGATCGTAGTTAATTGGATTCTTAGGTATCTTCATGGCATAAATGTTTGGAATAGATTCCATTTTGAGAGGCACTTCTAAATTATGCTTGCAGTTTGGTGATAGTAGACCAGTATTGGAAGGGTTTATAAATGCTGATATGATGGGAGATCTTGATTTCAGAAAGTCAACATCAGGTAAATTGATTACTTATGCAAGGGGAGTGGTGTCTTAATAGTCCAAATTATAGAAGCGTGTTGCACTATCCACTATAGAATCAGTATATATTGCTATGACTAAAGCTTACAAGGAAGTTTTATGGATTAAGAAAGTTTTGGAAGAGCTAGGTCAAGAACAAGAGAATTTAAAATTATATTGTGACAACCAGAGTGTGATGCATCTTAGTAACAATCCTATATTTCATTCTAGATCTAAGCATATTGACGCTAGATATCATTAAATTCAAGATGTATTTAAAGTGAAGCTCTTGAAGTTAGAAAAGTTCTGCATTAATGACAATGATTTGGAGATGATGACTAAAACTTTACTAAAGGACAAACTTATTTATCATAGACAAACAACCAGTGTTATGGAATTTCCCATATGAGTTAGAGAGAGAGCTTATTAGACTTTGGATCCAACTCATATAAGTCCATAATATATAATAATAAACGTCTAATTTATCTTTTATAAGGCCATCATAATATTAGATTTATATATTCAAGCAAAGGGAAAAAATGGATAGTAGTGGAGAAAGAATTAAAAGTTGTGACTCTGCGGATGAACGGATGGAACCTTCATGACAGACCTTAAAAGAAAAGGAAACGGCACTTTTCTCGAAAAGTGCTGGCGAAGGAGCAAGCTAGTGTCTTCGTCATTATATAGAAATTCAAAATTGGAACGTTTCTGGAAGAGCATCCTATCGTGACGAAACTTCTTTTGTTAAATTGGTGGTATGAGATAATATAAGGTGATAATTTTCGTATCTTGTTAATCCATTTTGGCTATCTATATTAAATAAGTGTTTGATGTTTCTATAAATTGATTTGTTTTGAGATTTGATTGATATCTACTATTTTAGTGAATGATTAGTTGTCTGCTATTATAACTAACAAAGAAATTATTGTAATCTTATTATTTGTTAAAAGTGAAAGTTTTGTGCTGTGATCCATAGTTTTTTTCTCAATTTGGGTTTTTTACGTTAAATCACAGTATTCTTTGCTTGTTCTTTATTATGATTTTCCTTAACATGATAGCGTAATAATTTCTATGTTTAAATTGTCAACCTATAATATCTTCTACATACCTTTCTATAATATTTTTTTTTGCCATATTTAATAATGAATGTGCTACAATGCAGTTAACTTGATATGCTAAATGGGACATCTCATGGGGTTAACTTACTTAAATAGTTAAATCATTTGAACATCTTAATCCATATTATTTCAAATTGTCCTAAAATCAATAGTGAAAATATTTTGTTGGTTGATTGTGTTTTAGAAAATAAATATCCAATTACCTATTATATTAAATTATTAAAAAATAAAAATGTCCTTATATAACAATAAATAGATATTGTTTAACCTATCAAATTTTAAAGTGTTAGGTTATCAATTCTTAGCTTATATGTTAAACATGTTAAGATCATTTGCATTATATGACCCTGTTTAACCTATCAAATTTCTAAGGGTTAGGTTATCAATTATTGGCTTATATGTTAAACCTGTTAAGATCATTTGCATTATATGACCCTTATCACTCGTAAATTTGGTCACAGTATCTCATGGAACCTATTTGCAAAACTACATTTCCATTACCAATAAGGTATCCTCAACTAAACTCTATTATTTATACATTGTTAACATTGTAAAGAACTTTTAAATTCTGATCAGATGTAAATGTATATGTTAGGTTTGATTTAACAAATATAAATATATGTTTTCCAGTTAGTTGAAAAGGTTCATGTTTAGTCAAGGTTCATGAGATATGAATGTATACTTTTAATGGGATTAGAAGAGTTTTGACATCAAATCATAACTAACGGAAAAAAAAGCCCATAACTTTGACACATAGCCAGAGAAACTACATCATATATGATTAAACTTTTTAGAGAAAAAGAGGTAATAGACTCTCTCAATAAAAAAGCTTGTCGATCATGATTTGTCACATTGAAAAAGTGACAGCCTTAAAATTAATATCACATGCTAAAGAATTACACTTGAATGGGGAATGGTAATATTTTAGTAAAGAGAAAAAATTATCCACAAACCTCCATGCATTGTATGGATATAAGCAGAAAATGAGAGAAAAAGAAAGGATGTAGTGAGAAAACCCTCTCCCTTCCCTCTTGCCTCCTTATCTCCTCTTTTTTCTTCATCCTCCTCCTCCTCGGTGGCCCCTTTCCCGCTGTCTCTTCCCTCTTCTCCCCTCCCTTCGCCTCTTTCTCGTCCCTTTCCCTGTCCCTTCTCTCCTTTCTCGTCACCCACCTCCACCTTACCCGACGTAACCCTCTTTTCTTACTTTGTTTGACCCCTTAACACAAACCCGAGTCTATGCATGTTACTGAGGCCGTTTCCAACCCTTTTTCTTGAAACCCTAGCCACCTTCGATTGAATATCTTGTTACCCCAGCCCTCTTTGACCCTTATCTTGTAACCCTAGCCGTATCTGACCTCTATACACGTGTCTTTTGGGTGTTCCGAACCTAAATCTCGTATCTCTAAGTTGCTTTGACCCTACCCCATCCCAGCCCTTATCATCTAAACCCTAGCCGTCCTTTGCTTGTTTCTCTCAACCTTTGGCCGCTCTGCCCCTTTTTCCTATTTTCTTGTGTATCTTTGGTTTGTTTTAGCCATGAAGACCTTCTTTTGCAGAAAAAGAAGGGTGTTCTTCCATGAGTTTGCCTCTCGAGCCTTGTTAGGTGGGGTTTCGGGTGGTTCTCACCAAAGTTTCAAGATCTCCTAGCTGGAATTTGGCAAATCTAGTTTTCTTGGAGGTGTCTCAAGAAGTGACATTAGGTTGGTGCATGTTGCTAATAAGAGTGACAGTGACAAAGTGAATGTGGGTAAGTTAGTTGAGTTATATTATGATTCCTCTCAAAAGGAAGATTCGAACAAATCTGAGGAAGTTGAAAATCGGGTTGGTGTTCACCTTAAAGGAGTTTCCCAAGCGTAGTCTCGTTTTAAACCAATTGCCTCCTATGTTGAGGTGGTTTCCGGCTAGAAAAATCAAGCAATAGTGAATGGAGAAGTTTCTATAGTAAAGGAGGACAACTCGAAAATCAACGTGGCTTTAAATTATTATCCTCCTTCTCATATTAACGGGAGGATTAAGGTAAAATCACCCAAATCGGTTTCAGAGATAGGGGAAATGTTATGGAAGAATACACTAGTTGGGTATTTTTTAGGCAAAAGCCCTCCTTTCCCTTTAGTACAATGGATTGCAAAGGCTGTATGGGGAAAGGAAGGTCTTGTTGATGTTTTATCAAATAGTTATGGTTATTTTTTTTTTTAAATTCAATGATGAGTTTTCTTTGCTGAATATTTTAAAACAACCTTGGTTTTTTACCAATCATCTTTTGGTGCTCGAAAGATGGCGGGTGGGTATGGCTTTAAACCGAGTATACCCAAGAAAAATGCTGGTGTGATCGAAGCTTTGGGGAGTACCTACTGAGTTCCTCCACAATAAGGGTGTTAGTGATGCGGTGAGTGCTATTAGAAAACCACTTCAAGTAGATATTGTCACGATGACTAATTCTTGTGTTCGATATGCAAGAGCCTCAGTGGAAATGGAGGTGAATGGAAAGTTTATAAAAGATTTTGATATAGAATGTGCGGATGCATCAATCCATAGGGTGGATTTTGAATATCACATACTTCCCCCCCGAGATGTTCCAAATGTCGTGTCTTTGGACATAGTGATACAAAGTGGTCTGGTGGTGGTGTTGCTGAATTCCCTTCAAGAGAACTGTCTAATGTTCAACAAGAAGTTCCTATTGAGACAACTAATTTTCCTCAGCCTACCTCCCTTTGTGGCATTGGAAACAATCGTATACAAGCAGTAGATCGTACAGATAGGGGAAGGGATAGTGCTGCTCGTGCACCAATCACCCTTAGGAAGGGTAAATCAACCATGGTTACCAAGCTTTCTACCAATCCCTCTGAAGAGAATAGTTCATCTATTGGTAGGTTGAGCCTACCTGGTTTAGATTCCTCTAATGGGCAAATTCCAGATCAGGATTCTTATAGGGCTAAGGAGGCAGGTTTTGTTGGTGAAAATTTTGGAAATGGAGAAGAATTTTCATCTTTATCCTTTGTGTCCCCATCAAGAATTAATGAAACACTTGTGGGCTCTATTAAGGTTTATTACATCAAGATGTGGCAACTCTTGATCCTTCACAAACGGTCTTAGATAGCCCCGAAGTTAAAAAGAAGAAATCAAAGAAAAAGAGAGCCCAAAAGAAGAAGCGGAGCGGAATAGAGGATAGAGGCGTGTCTTCATTGTCCCCTGTTTATTAACAAGCTATTTCTTCTTCATTTTTTGTATATATGATGATTGGTTCTTGGAACATTAGAGGTCTAAATGAACCAAACAAATGTGAAGAAATTGTGAATTTTTGTTAGGAGAATGTATTGTCTTTTATGTGTTTATTGGAAACAAAAGTAAGGTCTCATAATACCCAGATGATTCGGAAACGTATTTTATCGGATTGGCGCCTTCTACCTAATCAAAATGGAAAATTTTGGATAATGTGGAACCCTTTAATTTGGGATGTGGATGCCATATTGGTGTCCAACCAATTCATCCAAGTTCGATGTAAGTTACTTAGCAAGATTTTGTTTGTGTTATCTCTTTGGTCTATGGAGCAAATTCAGTTGAGCAAAGGAGAAGCCTATGGCAGGACTTGTTGAGTTTAAAGAGCACCATAAACGACCCTTAGTTAATTGTAGGGGATTTCAATGAATGTAGGTGTCTATAGGATAAAGTTGGGGGAAATGTTGTTTTTTTTAAAGGACTGGAGGATTTCAATGATTTAGTTATCAAGCTAACTTGGAAGAGATTCGAACAGCTGGAAATCATTTAAAATGGTCAAATCATTGCTCTTCAAATCATATCCTTAGGCAATTAGACCATGCTTTGGTTAATCCTTGTTGGGTTCAACAAGTTCCATCTTTAGAAGCTAATATTCTTAGTCCAGGTTTGTTGGATCAATGCCCCATTATCATTCATTTGAACCTTGATAAGGCTGTCCATAAATCCTTCTTCAAGTTCTTTAATTTTTAGGCGAAACATCTGGAGTTTTTATGTACCATTCAAAGGTTATGGAGTATAGATATTGTTGGGGCTCCGATGTTCCAAGTTGTCTCTAAACTGAAATCATTAAAGAAGGAACTCAAGGTTCTTAATAAGAAAGATTATTCTGACATTCAATAAAGGACTTTGGAGGCTAGAATTTGTCTTCATGATTGTGAGGAGTTTAATCACTCTAATCCCAGTGTGGCAAATTGGAACAATGAAAATTTACTTTTCAAAAAATACTATCTTCTTAGTGTAGTAGAAGAATCTTTCTTTAAGCAAAAGTCCAGAGTAACATGGCTTAAGCTTGGTGATCACAATACAAGCTTCTTTTTCAGGTGCCTAAAGCAAAGAAATCATAGAAATGCTATCCATTCTATTACTAATAATAGTGGACAACGCGTATCTTCAGAGGATGAAATGAAGGACTTGGTGGTTAATTTTTTTACGGAGCTCTTTAGAGAACCTTCAACTTCTAATTTTAACTTCTAAAGATTAATGTATTTCATTTCCAAAAAGGTGTGTAGATCGAATTGGGGGGACCTTGTAAAACCAGTGTAAGATGATGACATTAAATCTACAGTCTTCTCTATAGCTCAAGATAAAGCCCCTAGACCAGATGGCTACAATGCTAACTTCTTTCGTTTAGCTTGGGATGTAATTGGTAAGGATTTTTGTATAGTTGTTAAAGATTTCTTTGCTACAAGTAAGTTATTGAGGGCCATAAACTCCACTGCTATCTCCCTTATCCCTAAGGTGCAGAATCCTATAAGTTTACAGGATTTTAGGCCTATCTCTTGTTGCAATATAATATACAAGTGTATCTCCAAGATTATAGTAGAGAGGTCAAAAATGTTAGTTCCTTACCTTGTGGGAAAAGAGCAAATGACTTTTATTAAAGGCCGAAGGATTGTTGACAACATCTTTGTAGCACAAAAGCTTCTCTAGGGTTATCACAAGGAAAATTTGGGACCTAGATGTGCTATCAAAGTAGATATTATGAAGGCATATGATAATGTTCGATGGAGTTTCCTAAAACAAATTCTGAACATTATGGAGTTCTCTCTGCAATTTATCAAGTAGATCATGTAGTGTGTTACAATCGCTAAGTTCCCCATCAACTTAAATGGAGAACTAATAGATTTTTTCCCTACTTCACAAGGCTTATGATAAGGGGACATTATCTCTCCTTATCTTTTTGTTTTGATGATGGAAGTATTCTCATGTATAATGAGGGATATGGGAAAGAAGAATAGATTCTCATATCATTAGAGATGTCGCAAAAAAAAGCTCAATCACTTTTGCTTTGAAAATGATGTTATGATTTTTTCTAAAGGGAATATATACTCTATTTCCTTAATTAAAGAGGCTTTGAAGGAATTCCATGAGCTTTCAGAGGCTTTGAAGGAATTCCATGAGCTTTCAAGTCTTATGGCAAGCTAAGAAAAAAGCCATGTCTTTCTTAGTAGTGTGTCTCAACAAGAAAAGGTGATACTAAATCAGACTTTGGGATTTCAACAGGGTGATCTACCTATTAAATACTTGGGAGTTCCTCTTTCATCTATAAAACCTAACAAGTATACATGTCAATTTCTAGTGGAAAGATTTAGTAAGCGCATCAATCACTGGATAAGTAAAATTCCCTCTTATTTAGGCTATCTTCAACTGGTGAAAATTGTGCTTTTTTCTATCCAAGTTTATTGGTCTTCTATTTCCACACTCCTTAAATGCATCCTAAAGGATTTGACTTCGAAGATGAAGTGTTTTTTGTATAATGGAGTGATGAAAAGAAAGCAAGGGCTAAGGTGGATTGGGCCATAGTATGTATACCTAAGAACTAAGGTAGACTTGGCATTCCTGACTTGCTTTTGTGGAATAAGGTAGCTCAACTTAAACATTTATAGCACCTTAACACGGATACCAGTGATTCTCTTTAGCAATCTTGGGTTCATTGTGAATTAATTAGAGGTAAGAACTTTTGGTTAATGAAGGTGCCCTCTATAGTTTCTTGGTCTTGGAAGAAGTTGCTACAACTTAGACCCCTTGCTCGTAGTTTTTTCAAATGGCAAGTGGGAAACGGTAATATTATATCTCTTTGGTATGATGAATGGTACTTGAAAGGAGATTTAGTGGATTGGTTGGGGGAAAGAATAGCCTACTCATCTGGATACCCTAAAGAAACATGCCTTTGTTGTATCATTAATAATGATGGATGGGATTAGCCAACATGGGAAATTTAGGAGAGGATCAAGGTAGAAGTTGGAAGTGGATTGTGTCCAAATATACATTATGAAGATAGAATGGTATGGAAAGATAATCCCTCTAGACATCTTTCAATCAAAGAGGCCTACAATTCCATTCGAGGACAAGGGACAAAGGTGTCTCGAAGTAGTTTTGTATGGTTCAAAAAGATAGGCCTTAGACATTCCTTTATTTTGTGGTTATTAGCACAACAAAAACTCTTGACTATGGACAAGCTTGTTCAATGGGGTATTATTTCCTAAAATTGTTGTTTGCTTTGCTTCGAAGACAAAGAGTCTCATAACCACCTTTTCATCAAATGTGCCTTCTTTCGAGAAATTTGGAAGAGCTTGAAGGAGGAAATCCCAGTTAGCAGTATCTTTCTTTTGGATGTTAATGATATTGAGGATCTTTTTCACTCTATTGGGCCCCAATCAAATCCTTCTTGGAAGATCATCACTAGTTTAGTTATCTATTTTGTCTGGAGGCAACGAAATGAGAGAAGAATACGCATCTGTTCCAAAACAACAAATATAGTAGCTAGAGTCATTCTTAGTTATTTCTTTGTTATGAATAGTCCTCATGTTTTGTAATGCCAAGATCTCGATCTTAAAACCTTTTTGTTTTTGGTGGTGATATGCTCAAGATTTTAGGTCTCTTGTGAGTCCTATAGTGTTTTTGTATAATTCCCTCTTATAATATTTTTTTTATTAATGAAATTTTCTAACATTATCCAAAAAAAAAACTTAAAATTTTAGCACATACAAAATTCATATGAGAAAATTAACAAGCAAAAAAGGGAAATTTCTCATTGATTATTTTACATTATTGGTTAAATTACTCGTAGTATACAACAAATTACAACCCACAATAGCACAAAATGACTGCCATGCTTGATCCGCTAAAATAGTTAATATTTTAATTATTATATTTAATTTAACAGTTAGGTAATTAACTGGATATTTCCATCCTATTAACGGAACAATAGAAGCTCCCTTGAAGAATAAGCTATGTTTTCATATGTCATAAATTATCCACGAATTTTCCAAACAAAGTTATGAGAACAATATGGTGTATATATTGTAAAAAGCTAAAAAAATTATCTATTTGTATACATGTGTGATTGATTATATTTCTTGCTTTCTGGAAGTGAAAAGAAGAAATGATTGCACAATAAATTTTTTATTTTTTTTTCAAGCAATAAAATTTCTACTATAAAGAAATTAAAAAGAAAATTTACTTTCATCAAACACATATGCTTTCACATAAATTACAAAAAAAAAAAATAAATAAAAAAGTAAAAAATTATAATTAAAAGAAGAAAATAACTGTATGCCTCCGGACAATAAAATCAAGACCACTTCATAGATTACGTTGAAAAAAACATCAAAATGCATAAAAACTATTTTTTATTTAAGAATAAGAAAATGAAAAAAAAAAAAAAAAACTCCTCCAAAGAGCAACAATATGAATTACATGAAAGTCATTATCAAAAGGGTTAAATACAAAAACATGACTTGTGTATTAACTAATTTTCAAACATAGGACCAGCTTTAATTTTTTTGGTAAATAGATTATCTAATTTTCGTACAAAAGTATCAATTAATTAATTGCTATTAGAAATATGTGCTATAGTCTTATTGGACTAAAAAAAATTAATTTAATAAAAATATATTACTAATAAAATAAAATATTAAACACTATTTTTTAAGAATGAGAAAATTTAAAAAATGTAAAATTAATTTTTATGACCAATAAAAATTGATATATGTCATTCTAAAATTATTAAATAATATTAACACTTTTGTATGAAACTCATATCACCTATTTATCAAAAAAATTAATACAAATCATGTGTTTACAAATTGACCAAAATACTAGTAAAGTTTTTATAATTAATCCTTATCAAAATGCCTAAAAACTACTCTTTTTATTTAAGAAAATGGAAGTGGGGTGAGGGAAGCAACTCCCTGTTAAACACATTACATGGATTATATGTAAGCAACCTTGAAGTGAGACAAAGCTGAATATGGTAACCAGAGTTCTTTGGGTCGTCCTCACTAACATTCAACACTCATGAAGATGAGTTTTTGATCAAAAAGTAAAATACATATGCGTGCATATATATTACAAAAAGATAAAATTAAAAATAAGAAGATTGAAAAAATTAAAATAAAACAAGAAAATGTTTTTACACATGGTTGAAGTTGGTATGATTGGAGTGTTGGAAAAATCCGAAAAAATGAGAAGGAAAAATACTTGAGGCGTGATAGGCACTGTCCTTAAGGATATTTCGCCAATATTATTGAAGAATGGCGTATCCCCCAGGATTCAACAAGTCCTCTAGAAAATCTAGGACACAGGAATAGTAGGGAAGAAGTAATAACCCAGCGAGGAACAAGGCAGGAAAGGAAAAGTAAAAATATTTAATATTAAAACAGATAAATATATATATAAAACGAATTTGTATTTGTAACAGGTACGTTGAAGAAATGTCTTTTCAAAATGAAAAGATACAACGGTTCGAAAAAACACAATGATTGGTTTGACAGTACCCGAAAAACACAACGATTGGTAATTAAAATTTGAAATGCTCAAAAGACCCGTATCGGATAAGATTTAATTAATTATTATTATTTATTTTATTTAAAATAATAATATACACGAAAATAAAATATTCCTTTGAACCGGGCAAACACATATAATTACACGCGCAGGGGGGGGGGGGGGCAAATCGACGAATTTACACTAGCTTGGTCTAGGCTTTGTGCGCGCGAGCCCATGCCTTTCCACCAACTCTTTACAAGCCACTAAGAGAAGGAGGTTTATAAACAAGGACAATGAGTAAAATCTAAGGAATGTGGGACTTGTTCCTTTTGAAATATATAATACACAACAATCCCCCACATATTTCAAAAGGATAAAAGACAAAGAGATAAAAAGAAATGCTGGGTTTTCTCAAATGAGTATCATGCCTCGAATCTGGTGTCCTTAAGACTATGAACCAGACCTAGAAAAATGAGATATAACTTACAAAATAAATGGTGAAGCTTAAGGCTTCTATGAACCAAGAATTTTATAGTAAGCAAAAATTCTCATTGATCACATCATACTCCACATTTTTTCTGCTATTCATCGCGGTTTTGCGCTAATAGGCCATGCGCGTGCCTGGTAATTCATGAGTGCTTTAGAGATTTTGCCACAATCTCATAGAAGCGGCCTCACTTCACACTCATATAGGTCATTCCATCAAGCGTATACTGCAGAATACACTACCTTTAAAAGGATATGGTATTTGATTAAGAGCTTTACTCAACCTCCATTCTTGCAGTTTAGCACTATGCACATCATAGGAGGGACATCATTTATTAGTGTTACACAGATCAAGCAACGACTTGTTATTACCCATTGAACCTATTTCATGGGATCTCCAATCACATAGGTTGGGTTACCATCATTGTTGATAATTCAACATGGCTTTAGTCTCATACCCCTCGATGTTTCATTTATTAATTTTCTCCCAAAGGTTTAGTCAGAGGATCGGCCAAGTTCACTTCTGACTTCACATAATCTATTGATATAATTCCATCTTTCAGCAGCTGCTTCACTACTTCATGTCTCAAACGAATATGTCTATTCTTTCCATTGAAGGTCTTATTCTTGGCAATAGATATTGCCGCTTGACAATCACAGTGCATAGACACAGATGGTGTATGTTTTAAACCTAATGGAATATTTGCTAAGAGTTTCTTAACCACTCAGCCTCATTACCAGCCAATTCCAGAGCAATAAACTCTGACTCCATAGTAGACTTAGCTATGATAGTCTGTTTGGCTGATTTCCATGAAAATTGCTCCACCTCCAAGGGTGAATATATAACCACTAGTGGATTTTGTCTCATCTGAATCAGATATCCAGTTGGATCATTGTATCCTTCTAATACAGCGGGAAATCCACTATTTAGAATACCATAGTTCATAGTACCTCTGAGATATTTCATCAATCTGACCAATGCAGTCCAATGATCATAACCGGGATTATGTGTATACCTACTCAATCTACACACAGCATATGCTATGTCAGGTCTTGAGAAATTCATTAAATGCATCAGACTTCCAATTATTTGTGCATACTCAGATTGAGCAACATATCACCTCTATTTTTCTTTAATTGAGTATTAGCATCGTAAGGGGTACTCACAGGATTGACATCAAAGTGTCCAAACTTCTTAAGAAGTTTCTCAACATAATGTTCTTGTGATAACATAATACTATCATTCTTCCTTATGATTTTAACACCCAAAATAACACTTGCTTCACCCATATCTTTCATATCAAATTTGGAAGCAAGAAAAGATTTAGTTTTAAGCACTATATCAAGACTGGTACCGAATATAAGCATATCATCTACATATAGGCATATGATAACACAATCATTATTAATAAGTTTTATGTAAACACATTTATCAACTTCAACAGTAGAGAATCCATCATTTAATAAAACTTGATCAAATTTTTCATGCCATTGTTTAGGAGCTTGTTTTAAACCATACAATGATTTAAGAAGTTTACAAACTTTATTTTCTTGTCCTGGAACAACACAACCTTCAGGTTGTACCATATAAATTTCTTCCTCTAAATCGCCATTTAGAAAGGCTGTTTTTACATCCATTTGATGAATAACAAGTTTATATATTGAAGCCAAGGCAATCAAAACTCGAATAGAAGAAATTCTAGTTACAGGAGCAAAAGTGTCAAAATAATCAATATTTTGCTTTTGAGTAAATCCTTTAGCAACTAATCTAGCTTTAAACTTATCAACTGAACCATCAGGATTTAATTTCCTTTTAAAGATCCATTTACAACCAATAGGTTTAGCTCCAGGAGGTAAATCTACCAATTCCCATGTTTTATTTTGTAAAATAGAATCAATTTCAACTTTAATAGCTTCTTTCCAAAAAGGTGCATCACACGAGGAAATTGCATCCGAGAAGGTTAATGGATCATTTTCAACAAGATAAGTATAAAAATCATTTCCAAAAGAATTTTCTTTTCTTTGTCTCTTACTTCTTCTTAAATCATCATTTTCAAAATATTTCTAGAGACATTTTCAGAAGATGATGTATTAGGAATAATTTTTTATTTTAAAGGAAACACATGTTCAAAAAACTCTGCATTTTTTGTCTCAACAATTGTATTGCAATCTAACACATCACTTTTTAATACAAGAAATCTATATGCTATACTATGTTCAGCATAACCAATAAACATACAATCTGAAGTTTTAGAACCTAATTTTCTTTTCTTAGGATCAGGAAGCATAACTTTAGCAAGACACCCCCACACTTTCAAATATTTCAAATTAGGAGAATAACCTTTCCAAAGTTCATAAGGTGTTTTCCCTGTTTTCTTATAAGGTATCTATTTTGTAAGTGACATGCAGTTAATATAGCTTCACCCCAAAGATTTTCAGGCGCATTAGAACTTACAAGCATACAATTCATCATTTCTTTTAATGTCCTATTTTTCCTTTCGGCTACTCCATTAGATTCTGGAGAATAAGGTGGAGTTATTTCATGAATTATTCCTTCTTTTTCACAATATTCATTTAGTAAAATATACTCACCACCTCTGTCTGATCTAATTCTTTTAATTTTCTTGTTTAATTGATTCTCTACTTCTGCTTTGTATATTAAAAACATGTCAAATGCCTCATCTTTATTTCTAAGCAAGTAGACTTTAGTATATCTAGAAAAATCATCTATAAAAGTTACATAATATCTTTTACCTCCTCTAGTCATAGTTTGCTTTAAATCACCTAGATCAGTGTGAATTAAACTTAGTAATTCAGATTCTCTAAAGACAGATGCACATGTTTTCTTAGCTTGTTTAGATTCAGCACAAATTTCACATTTACTCATACTTAAAGAATTAATATTAGAAATTAATCCAACGGATTGCATTTTCTTGATATAAGGTAAACTAACATGTCCTAATCTACCATGCCATAAATCACAAGAATCAATCAAGTAAGCAGAAGAAGAAACATTTTTATTCATAACTTCAGAAACATTGAGTACAAATAAACCATGACTACAATAGCCCTTGCCAACTAAAACATTATTTTTTGTCATTACAACTTTGTCAGACTCAAATGACACTTTCACTCCCACTTTTCCCAACAATGCCACTGAAATCAGATTGGTTCTAATGTCGGGAACATGCAACACCTCGTTCAGAGCCAAAGTTTTTCCAGATGTGAGTTTGAGAAGAACCTTTCCTTTCCCAAGAACTTGGGTAGTTCGAGAATCACCAAGATGCACAGATTCTTCTCCTCATCAACTTTGTAAGGTCACGAATGCATCCTTAGGTTCTAAAATGATGTGATCAATGAGAATTTTGGCTTACTATAAAATTCTTGGTTCATAGAAGCCTTAAGCTTCACCATTTATTTTGTAAGTTATATCTCATTTTTCTAGTCTGGTTCATAGTCTTAAGGACACCAGATTCGAGGCATGATACTCAATTTTGAGAAAACCCAGCATCTTTTTATCTCTTTGTCTTTTATCCTTTGAAATATGTGGGGGATTGTTGTGTATTATTATATTTCAAAAGGAACAAGTCCCACATTCCTTATTTGCACAAATGTGCCTAATAGCACCAGAATCTATGACCCATTCTTTCATACTGGTTACTATGTTCACAGAAATGACTGCAGCGATAATATCATCTGCTTGAACCAAATTTGCTTTTGGTTAAGCAGGATTATCATTCTTTCCCATCCTCTTTCTGCACTGAGGTGCATGATGGCCAGTTTTACACATACGAAGCAATTGCCTCGCTTCTTAAAAGTGGGATTACTAGCTCTGGGCTTGTAATCATGTTTCTTTTCAACCTTTTATATGGCTTGTGAGGTTTGTAATCCACTAAATTCGCCTTACTTGCAATCTCCTTTCTTTGGCGGCCATGAATCCTTTCTGTTGGTGTTCCGATGAGATTGGGTGATGAGATCAGCAAGCGAAAGTTGCTTGTGCTTATGTTTAAGTTGTTGTTTGTAATCACTCCATGATTGAGGCAGTTTCTCGATCAGCAAACAGCAACGAACTCCTCCTCCTGCAAATTAATGCCTTCGATTTGAGGTCTTCTATCACTTGTGTACTCATTGATCTGCATTTTGATATCTTTGTCCTCAACCATCTCCCCCTAAATACTTTCCAATACAAACTTTTTTTCCTGCATCTTCAGCCGTGTACTTGCAACCATAGATTCCCAAATCTTTTGCATCCTTGTAAGAACAGTAGACATCGAACAACTCATTAGATAAGGTACTAATAATAGTTGGCGGCATACCTTGTTCGCATGAACCCATAGTTCCATTTGTTTGGACGTGGTATCAACTGGTTTAGTATCTGTAAGGGCATACGCAACACCGTGCATATCCAAAACAGAGAATATACGTTCTTGCCATCTTTAAAGTTATCTCCATCGAAAATTTCGATCTTTGAAATATCTGGAAACGGCTTGGCAAATGAACAGTGGGCAACACAGGGACAGGGCCATTTGAAGCATTTCATGAACAGATGCAGTAGCGACGGCAGTAGGCGGAAGGGTAGGATCAGAGGCCATAAGGAAATATCCTTAAGAATTGTTGGAAAAATCCGAAAAAATGAAAGGAAAAATACTTGAGGCGTGCTAGGCACTGTCCTTAAGGATATTCGCCAATATTATTGAAGAATGGCGTATCCCCAGATTCAACAAGTCCTCTAGAAAATCTAGGACACAGGATAGCAAGGAAGAAGTAATAACCCAGCGAGGAACAGGCAGAAAGGAAAGTAAAAATATTTAATATTAAAACAGATAAATATATATAAAACGAATTTGTATTTGTAACAGGTACGTTGAAGAAATGTCTTTTCAAAATGAAAAGATACAACGTTCGAAAACACAAATGATGGTTTGACAGTACCCGAAAAAGCACAACGATTGGTAATTAAAATTTGAAATGCTCAAACGACCCGTATCCGGATAAGATTTAATTAATTATTATTATTAATTTTATTTAAAAATAATAATATACATGAAAATAAAATATTCCTTTGAAACCGGCCAAACACATATAACTACACGCGCAGGGGGG